>JAZHYW010026466.1:0-21643 GCA_037355805.1 Ixodes ricinus | reverse complement strand
CAAGCTACAACATCGTTACATTGGACCCTACCGGATCTGACACAAATCTATACTTCGTTTCAGCTTGGGTCCAGACGCGGGCGATGCTACAAGCGCGAGCTCCGGGCTTTTAGCGTCCCTGCCAAGCACGCGCGCTCGTGCAATGCAAGCACTGTTCAGGGCCACATGCTCGCGCTCGTAGCATCGGCTGCGTCGGGACCCAAGCTGAAACGAAGTATAGTGACCTCACCTATGTCATAGAACCCCTCAATGAACAAAACGACGGCCGCCGCCAACAACGAGACACAGTGCACGTGCTCCGTCTAAAGCCATACATCGCACCGTCGGCCCCGTAGCTCAAGGACGAGACGACATTTTCTTTCCGAGGGGGTAATCTTACGAAGATGATGAAAACAAAGACGGGCAATCAGGCAGGGGAAAAAGAGGAAGTGCCCGATCTCCCGATCCCTCAAGGTCGAAGCACCCACCTCATCCTTCTCCTGCAAGCCTTTTTAATCTTCTGTAAATAAACCCTCCTTTCACCGTAACAATATGTTCAATATTTTTGTTCTAAACGTTTATAATAAATGAAAAGTGTGCAGGTAATTTATTTGCTTCCTATTTTTAAGAAAATGTGGTTTGAAATGTTTTGGTTTGTTTCGGTTTCAACTGTATTCCGGGACGCGCATCTCAACTGGGTTTGTCAGGCCACCGTGTAACACCGGACAACTTAGTTGAGATTAATGACACTTGGAAGAAGCCATCAATTCTTTCTCTAAGGGCAGGTGAGAGCGGTATTGCAACTAGTATATTAATCGGTTTAATGCGAAACACCAACCCGGAATGTATGGTGCGCCCTTGCACCTTTACCGTTTATTCAGTCCGTCTGCTCCGAAATGGCACGTTAGTTTCTACGACGTTGCACCTTAGCTGTAGCAGTGTTTCGACATTACGGGTTCCCTAAGTGCCGTGAGTTTTCGTATATAGTTTTGTGACTCTGACTTCTAATATTTTCAATAACGGCTGGAGCAAATGCTGTCAGGAAGAGAGCGAACTGCGGCCACGCTCGAAAAGCTCATACACAACCGGCGCTGAAAGCCGTATCATACGCGCTAGAGTGAAGAATATTTACCAGTATTGATTGTTCGCCTTTAATTGTTCACTAAAGTTTCTAAAACGCAACCAAGCATAAGAGTCTAGTTGTGAATATAAAATATGCTAAATGGCGATTTAGATACTTAATGCCAACCAGTCTTTGCTCCGTGATCGCACAGTAGATTTTTACTACACAGAAGTTCCTGAACGATTTTTCAAAACTCAGTGTAAACTTAATTCTGACGAATGCACACCAAGAAAACGCGCCTTTTATAGCAGTGGTGATACTCAAGGAGGAGACGGGATACAGAGGATGTTGGGTGTAAGAAAAGTTTTGTTCATTCGGCAAAAAGACTAAACCAAGCATACCCGAAATCCCCCTTCTTTTTATCCCAATATATAGCCAAATACCGTGTAAGTCAATTCTGGCAACTCTCGCGGAGAGCGGGCGAAAAGTGATCGCAGAGCCCCTGGTGAGTTCAGAGCTTTCCGCCAGCAGACGAATACTCCACAACGCATTGGTTTTGCCAATCTCCGTGCGAGATGACAAATGAAAAACAAAATTGTCACGGGTATTCGCTGCCTTGAATGTTAAAAAAAATGGAGCCACCTTATGAGTGAAGGGCATGTTCTTCGCGTGGGAAAGATGTTATAGCTTTCAGGTTGCAATTTTAGCGGTCACAACTGAAGAAAGCATTTTGTCACAATTTACCTAAGTCAGACGAAAACACGAATGTAGCTTCGCGCTGTTTTTCTTTTTGTTCTTAAAAAAGGCAATGTACGAAAATTTCAGATCATAGCCACGTCTCAGTTTTACTGTTCTTATCAATCAATTCGTTTTGTTGTTACAATTCTAATTTCTTATGAATGTATTGCTTATATACCCTTTTGCCTAATAGGCGAGCCGGCTAACCTTGCTAAGGTCGTATGCGGTAAGAAAGCAAAAGGCAATATTGGACCAGGTACGTTTCGACGATGTCAGTATGCTCTAAAAGAAGTCGATTGTGCACATGCAAAATTTGACGCTATTACTAAATATTAATTTTAGCGAAGTTACAGAGAAGGCTGAATTCTCGCGCTTGCGAAAGCAAAAAAGACGAGAGCGTCGTTGCGTAAATAAAGGTGATTTCGGTCACGTTATATGCGGTGCACAACTTCCGATTGTTAGCACAGGGACGACTAACGTCTTCTGTATCTTTTACAATAAAAGCCTGCACCCACTGGAGTGTTTACAACTCATTCCATTTTTCAAATTCCACTTTCTTTGTATGTTTGAGGCTACGCAGCGCCGGCGCGGTCTCTCTTCCTCCGGCTTTTGCGTTGTGTTTTTTCTTTTTTGTAGTCTTTTTGATTACGTTGGACCTAACCATCG
This sequence comes from Ixodes ricinus, assembly GCA_037355805.1. NCBI lineage: Eukaryota > Metazoa > Arthropoda > Arachnida > Ixodida > Ixodidae > Ixodes > Ixodes ricinus. Next base: position 19,197 of record JAZHYW010026466.1, on the reverse strand, counting down.
CGTATTTCGCTTTGCCTCGTTTGGCTAGTTTTTGCTTTCTTTCCGTCGTTTCGGCGCTTACTACCGCCGATTCGTCTGCTCGTCTGTTACGCTATGCTCGGACTGAGGGCCGCCTGCAAATTCGCTGTTGTTTTGTTTTCTATACTGTCGTCTTTGATAACCTAATACTTTAGCCTTTCGAGTGAGTTTCTAATCCGAAATATTTGTATATGATTTTTGTTATTTTTATTAAATATATTAAAAAGGCGCAAGCTCGCTATGCATTTATTTCTATTCGGATTTTATTTGTGTACACGGCCAAATCTACTATGGTTCGTTATTGGTTGATCAATCGGCCGCCTGCAGGCATACACCAGCGCATACTTGGAGATCGCAGGCATGCCTTGGACTGCCTACAACAGCAAAAACAAGTTTCTGCAATACGGTTGGAAACTTTTTCTTCCATTTCTCAAAGACCGAACAAACGTGAGTAATTATAAGTTACTGCAGCATTCAAATTAAACTGCAAGAGCTATCTAAGTCTGGCTTCAAAATCGCGACTAACGCCTCAACAGACGATTATGACAACTCCACGGAGATTGCGGAGAACTTCACGGACGACAGACCAGACGCACTGCTGAACACCCAGTCCTATGCAGCCGAGTGGGCAGCCAGTCCGATCTGTCAACATGCTGGCCAAGTCCAACTTTAATCAGAAACATGGAACACCTCGAAAGAAATTTCGTTGAAGAACAAAACATAATAGCATGCGAAAATGACACGACGTTCCGACTTAGTTCGACACCTAGCCGGTGACAATAGCCGTGCTTTCGATACAGATTTCGCAGAAACATCGCAGCAGACAGGAGTTCATCTGAAGGCGGACTTGAGGTCGCTGATCGATACTCAAAACAAAGGCACGGTGTGCAAAAAGTGCGTGGTAACGTTCACCAAAAAATACTTGAACGCACTTTTGAACTGGTTCGTCAAGCCAGCAAACGAAAAACCTGCCAAGACAGTGAGAAAGGAAATGCGAAAACAAAAACGGTCACACATTGCTTGCACGTACCAGATTTCAGCATGCAACTCTAATATACCGGGCAGGGTGAGGTGGACTACGTTATTACTTTCCCCGTTTTGTTTTTAGTTCCTAGCAATGCCGGGAAAGCAAATAAACAAACTTGTAAAAACATCTGAAAAAATACGTGAAGCTCTTTTATTTTCCGATTAGTTTGCGTCGCGTTGCTTCCTCTTGTTTGTTGTAGACTCAACACCAACGGCGACCACCACCTGCGCAACGATCGTCGTTGTAGAAGGAGTTTCTTTGCTGGGTAAGTTGTATCCTTGTATCGTCTGCTAACTTCTTTGTTTTCCTCGCCGTTGTTCGCGACGAGGCCCCGTTTCCTTTTGATTTTCGTCTGGGATGGCGACATCATAGATCTTGCAAAGTTCGAAAAGTGTTTGCACGGTAATTTTTATCACTACTTCTTGTATTTTTTTCGTCCTGCAGGGGCTGACGCGCTTGCTCTGGTAATATTTACATGTTGGTTGCGCACGTATTAATAATAACCTATCAATGTAAGAAATTGTGACAACTTAGTTTGTAACGAATAAACGGTAGCCTCTTACGACCTAGTTCGAGCAGCTAAACACCTTTTCTTCCGCTCCCCAGACGCGCTTCAATCGCTTGTGATCCCCTGAGAGGCGTTTGAGACCGCTAAATAAACTGCTCTAACATTGTTTACGCGCGTGTTATTTGTTTGTCGTTACAGTTGCGTTCAGTGGATTTCGCTTTGGAAGCGGACTGGCCGTAATAAATTGTTTCAGCTGTCGGGGTGACGTAACGGGGCTCGCCAACCTCGAGGACGCCGCGGAGCCTATACTTTTCCATTGCGTCATTTGCTTCTGTTAACTCCCAGTCCGCTAGAGGCGTCACTGTCACGTTTGCCGCCGCTCCCATGGGTTTTCCGAGGACTTTGCAATATTGGAGAAGCTATATCGTATTTGATATAGCTAGCAAATAAAATCAGATCTCAAATAATAAACCGAACCTTGATCAAGTTGAGAAAGTAAAGCGACATTCGTAAAAAGGAAATTGCCCATTTTCCGGACATGAAATGCATTTCATCTTCATGCATTCGCATTTACTGTTGTGTGCGTTTGCTCATCTAAAGTTTCCAAAAATATCGTAAAACATGCACTTGAATCAGACAGCGGTTGTTTTTGAACATTTCTCATAATGCCCCTACCGTTATAGATGCCTACAGCTTTCGCTGGAAATGCACTCAAAGCTACGGGGACTCGTGCATAAACGCTTGATTAAGCCGTGCACGCGCTCTATCCCTTTTGTTTAAAGGAATACTGAAACAAACATTGCAGAGTGCATATGAAGTGGCGCCCGATCTTTCTACGAGCCAACAGCCGTCGGTGTGCGCGAGTACACGCAACGAAATAGACATAAAAAGCCTTCATTCACGGTTAAGACGACAGAGGAACATTGGGTACCAGGGCAAATAGAAAATAAAGACAGAATTTTCATTCACACAAGTGAAAGCTACTTGCTTGTTAGACCAATCATTCACCTGCCTTTTACAATGTTGATATGAAAAGGCCTGTGTTTAGTCTCCTTTTTCACGGAGCGCACACATTTCACTGTCATCTTAAGCGTGAACGGTACACTGTGACGTCAATTTCGTTGCGTGTGCTCGAGTACACCGGCGGCTGCTGGCGCGTCGAAAGATCGTACGCCACTTACATTGTGGACACTGGAGTGCTTGCTTCAGCATCCCTTTAAACAGGGTTTCACAATAGGCCCGTTCATGTCAAGCAGTGAGCGAGAGCGCGTTCGCAAGGCGCGACCATTGAATACTAGCTGCACCACACACGCGATACGACCATAAAGAAAGGTGTTGTAACACCTGATAATGCTTGAGCCACGCTTGGATGCGAGTGTCTGTTAGCATCTGTTCAGTTGCGATAACTGATTGTCCAAAGCAATAAATTTAAAATAAAAACTAGAGATACAAATTTTAGCCCGTTGTATCCCATGAAACATCTTTTTTCAGTTTTACTATTTGTGTTGCATTCTTCATAGTCTTTGTGAGTATGTATTTTTCACTTTCCGTGATAGCTAACAAGAGGGTGCATTCGAAAGAATGTCCGGGAGAACCATGCTTGACATATGTGAGTGCTTGTGCTTCGCAGGGACTCTGAAAATTCTTAGCAAGCATTATTGGCCTCTGCTACAATGACACTTCTAAATAAAACGGAGTCTAACAAAAAAAAAAATAAACTGTTGTTGGGAAGCGTAACGTGCCTTCATGTGCGCTTTGCTTGAGGCGATGACATCTGGCCATTTTGTTTCTAACGTTTATTATTATTTTTAGTTCTCAAGCGCGTGAAGAGCGCATCCTGCACGCGCTCGTGGCGTTGACTGTGCTACAGCGACATTTTGTTTCCTGCGATTTCTTTGTATTGTTCCTGTGAGCGCGTGCTGTCGGCATCGGGTACCACAAACGATGGCATCACCCTAGACAGAGGGACATCGAGGCACTCTAGGAAGCGTAGTTACCAGTGTTCAAAACGCGACCTACAAATATGCTATTAGCTCGTGCGGAGCCCAGTTCAAACTTCCGAGTTACAAACTCATAGGTCCGTACCTCTCAAGCTTTCAGCAGTCATGTAGGCGAGCATACACATGAGATGTTCTTAGCTGCGTTTTAACAGTGACGTCATTACGTTTCCCCACTGACACGTTTTCTATAGGAGGTATTCACTAGAGACCATATATGTGGGCGCTGCTTAAAGCGAATTCTCTGAACGAGCATCACATTAAGAGGCTGCTAGGGCAGGCGATCTTGACGGTGCGGAATGCACGCTGTAAACATAATTTGTGGAATCTCGGCATGAGCACGCGCTCAGCAGTCGCGCACATAGGTATGGCCGCCAGTGAATACTCCCTAGAGTGCTTGAATGTCCTTCCGCTTAGGGTGATTCAACCTTTTGTAGTACCCAACGCCGACAGCACAGGCTGATCATAAAAGAAATATAAAGAAATCGTCGAACAAAAAACGTCCTTGTAATACAGTTAACGGCACAAACGCGCGCAGGGACACGCTCCTTCACGCGCTCAAAACAAGTTCAAAAATAAGCGTTCAAAACAAAAAGTCTAGATATCATCACCCCAATCAAAGCGCACATAAAGACACCCTAAAACTCTCTACACATTGTTTTATTAGAAGTTCCAGCGTAGCAGAGGCTACAAGAAGCGAGTTACGAGCTTTCAGAGCTCCTGACAAGCAGGCGGAATCGTGCAGTGCGAGCATCGTTCGGGGGAACATGCTTTGGCTTGTAGCTTCGACTCTGCTATCACGTAAGGTTAAACACAGTTGCTCAGGCAAGCTATGAAAAAAAAAAAAAAAACAGTGATACAAATTATAAGGTTGAATGGAATGATTGATGGGACGCTGAACCCTCGAGCTGCACACGTTCACATTTTTTCGTATGTTTGAGTAATTGTTTTTCTTTTGCGTTCTGTTAGCGGGCAGGGAAAGATGTTGACAGACGCATATATATGAACGTCAATTGTACCTGATCGGAAGTGCGTGGCTGGTGGAACCACCATTATTGCCTGGTCGCGTCTTGCGGACGCGCTCGCGCCCCCAGCCCAGGTGCAACGGGCTAATACGGCAACACGCTCTTTACAAAAAGCCCACACAAGGTGTTGGCCAACGCGCAGTTCCCGCGCAGAGGTGTGGGCACTGCACATGGGCAGAAGCCAGATTCGCAATAAGTGCAGCGTAAGTGTATGCATCATGCGAATAGCAGCGCCACCTCGGCGGCTGACCTCGGGGCCGCGTGTATTAGCCCCGAGATCATGGCGTGGTGCCACCTGACGGGCCTATCGTCGTGAACTACGATCGGGGATCACGTGACCGTTTCCAGAACTCTGCGTCAAGAGTGGACTGTTTCAGTCTTCCCTTTTTTCATGCTACGGGTGTTTAAGGCTTCTTTTGACCCAATGTTTCGCTTCACTACTCGATCCAGTCAAGTTAATAAATTGTCTACCATGCGAACGCTTCCGGGGAGCCGGTGAGCCGGTTGAAGGCGAGCAGGCAAACGGTCGCTGCATGGTAGCGCGGCGGCGTGGACTAGAAAGTGCGTGTCAACTTGTAGGGTGGCGATTTGGGCCAGTTGCTAACAGTTTAACATGATGAAAAACAGCCTCAGATAAACAGGGACGAAGAACGGGTAAAGAATACGACAGGACAATGGCTGGCTCGCAACTGAAGTTTATTGAAATAAAAGCGGACCAAAGGAACTTGTTAAACAGATTACACATAGAGTAATATACACAAGGTAAAGAGCGGACACTGCCATAGGCCCCAGCGGCCCAGATAGACGAGTGACAGCTAGCGCTCCTAGCGGGCGGCATTAAACATAATCTAGTTCCTGTTCCGGTCAAGTTAGTTTCGGTTTCGGTTTGGGCGTTTCTGCTCCGGTTCACCGGTACCCTTCTCCTTCTTTTTCTCCCCATCTTTCTTTCTTCCGTCGCTCCTCGCTAGGCTCTCGGGAGCTCTTTGGCTCCCGGAGCCGCTGTTTCTTTTTTTTTTATGTTGACGCAGTTTTATTTTATTTTTACGATAGAATCCGTGCAAAATGTGTAAAACAAAATTTCTACTTCCCAAAACGGATGCGTATATCTTGTTTTGTTCTTTTTCTACTGTGAAACATTGAAGTTAGACAATCTCCACATTGACTCCTGACTGGTGGAGCATTTTGGGGTCAACAACAGTAAGTGGTTCGAAAATATTTTATTGGACCATATTCGTATATACATTTGCTTCAGACGCTCTGTATGTTGCATAAGAAACAGATACTAATACTCACAAAAATAATTGAATATGAAGAAGTTCGGCATATCGTTCACTTCGTAATAGATTTTTAGCGGAACCAAGTTAACAAAAATTTTCCACAGAGAACATGCTGAATGATTCATTCGCTTTCACGCCGACTCGGGCACGGGAAGTAAGACCAGAAATAAATAAGACATAGCTATCATTACCAGTCATAAGAGTATAATAAGAGTGCAAAGCACACAGCGAAGAGTACGAATTCCCAATTTCCGGCTATTATAAAACATACGAATTGGCATAGCCTGAAACACACTGCGTGCGAGCCAATACCAAACACTGAGAACTCTATGTGGAATCTGACAAGATTCAACGTCCCTAAACATTCCTCGAAATACATTTGATCAGAAAGAAAGTATGGCTTAAAAAAAGCAGCTAAAAAAGTGGATACAAGTGGATACATTTTCTATCTATAGCATCTATACACTATTGTCTATAGAAATTCTGTAGAAATTGGATAAATACTTTTGCAAAAGAGGCCGTGATACACATTTGCTGAAAATAAGGGAAACAAATGTTTCGAGTGCAAGCTGCACCACTCAATTAATAAGCACTTTCTGTTTCTGATTTGGCAACCACCTCCGTTAATACACTATTAACAGTTAGACTTGTCTATAGTCCGTTGCAACCTAAGGACGAAGGGCGAGGGTAAGACGGGCCGGGGAGGAGGAAGCAGACGGAACGCTAAAGAGAGAAGGAGGTTCCCCCTCTCTTCTCCAGCGTTCCGTCAGCTTCCTCCTCCCCGGCCCGTCTTACCCTCGCCCTTCGTTCTTAGGTTGCAACAGACTATAGTTGCTTTACAGCAACTGAAGAGTGCAACCAAACTTTGTCCAAGTTCCGGTTAAGAAATCGAACTTGCCAACACAAGCGTATTCTGCAAAACATTTATAAAAACCATTTGTGGCACTCTGAGCAATGCTAAAACTACCCAGACCTGAAAGTGTGTGATACAAGACAGCACACACTCCTCAAACATGCGCCACACTCTCTATTACGGCAAGAAAGCGATTTTCTAGTTGCTGAATGAAATTAAAGGCAGCCTGGGATGGTATATGAGATTCCCGAAGTTTTCTAGGCACGGGATATGCTTTAAGCACAATAAAGTACTGGTGGGGCCTGGTTAAGCTGTCAGACTCTTCCCTCAGCGGCTGAGAACAGCCACAGCTGTGGGTTGTCAGTTCAAGGAAATGCTTGATCAAATAGCCCCCAACGTAACAAGTGGACGAGTCGTCAAATATGTTCAACCTGATGTCTGATGTCAGCTCAGAAATATCCTCTAGTGGCGGAAAGTTATCAATTAGAAGACATTCCACATTGCCTGCAATTGAACTTTCATGATGCAAAAATATTGGCAACTCCTTGAGGAGGTCAGCCTTGTCATCCTCTACGTTTCCATTGTTCGACAGTTTGAACAGTTTCTTTATCTCTGTGTGTTTTAGTCCTGAGGTGAACTGATACTCTTTTGAGTTTGTATTGCAGCCCAGCATTTGTCATATAGCTCCAAAAATGTTCTCAAGTGGGTCTTGCTGCAGGCGTCATGTAAGTAAGAACTTAAAGTCATGGCTGTCTGAAAGCTCCTCCCAGAGCATGAGGACACTTTTTATAGTAACTTGCCACCCTATGATGGTTTGTGGCTGCATCCTACTTTGGAACTTCCACGCTGAAATCCATCCGAGTTGCACGTGAGGGAAATCGAGTACCTCAGATTCTCCTTTCAGAATGGCATGACGCAACTTCTGCCCTGTCTTCTTGAATTGTGAGCTATTTAGAAAGCTGTCCATTCTATCGCAGAAATAGGCTGTAGCCATGGCTGCCTCAGGACGCTCCTTGGCACAAACAAGGAATAGAATTGCAAGACAGACTGCAGGCACTCATTACCTGTGCGGCAGGTTTTACTTTCATGTTACTGAAAGGGTTTTGAAAAATGTGTCTCTCAGTAAGTTTCGGATCCAATCGCAACCTCATCTCATGGGTATAACGATAAAGTTTAACAATATGGGACCACTCAATGACCTGATTTCCAATGCAAAATTTGTGCGCTTGGAGATTGTTCCTGGTTGTTTTGATGAATTGCGGAACATCAAAGATAAAGTAAACATATTCGTTGTCAATTTCAAAACACTGCTTACCGACAGACACACCAAGTTGGTTGGCCAAGCTTACGTTTGAAGCCCCCTGATCACAGACCAAAGCCTTTACTGTGAAGCCAACAGTCTTAAGCTCTTGCAATGAGAGAAATGAGGAGACTGCGGATAACAGAAAACGGTGTTGAAGTGTGCACAACAGTGTATGCAAGTGGCTGAACCCACCTCCTGAAAATTCCAGAGAGCACAACAACCAAGGCTCTATCTGCAACAGCGTTCAACTAGTTCACCACCGTCATCTGTAAATCCATGGACAATGTCGATCGCAGGGTCATAAGTCAAGTCCTTTTTCAAAGAAATCTCATCGAAAATCGAGGTGCACACACGATTGCAGCCCGACAGCCCGACGGAAACAACAGCGCGAGAAGCTCAAGCCGCTCGGCTCCACAAACTCACGCCGAGCATGCGAGCACGCGGGAAGTCATGCGTCACCTTGTTAGATGCATAGCCGACCGAACACGCTGCAGCAGAAAGCACAAACGGACGCCACGGCACGGACGAACGACGCACGGACGAGCAGAGGCCATGCAGAAGGATGCCGAGGCGACGGCGTGCAGGCAAGCACGCCAGCACGCCCACGACAGGCCATGGCAGGCGCCATTCATCACGTGGTTTTTGTGACGTATAAGATTAAAACTATTTAGTCGTTTTAAGTACTTTAAATAAGTCTAAAGCATAACGATTTCAAAAATTTTATACTTCTCATAGAAAGAGTTCTAACTGATTTTAACCAAATTAGAGAAAAGCGCCACGTAGCGGAGGGCATTAAACGCACTATCTGGGCCGCGAATCGGCTTCAGTGTCCTCTCTTTACGTTTACTATATTACTCTATGGATTACACACGTACAGGTTGAAAACACACGCCCACCAGGCGACCAGATGTGCAGATACATCGCCTCAAAACTTCACACTCATGTTCGATTGCAGATACAGTACCTCCCTCTCAGATAGCGCCACCGATGGCTCACGAGCTGACACATCTGTCTGCCATCGAAGAGATAATGAACACTTCAATTATCTCTCGAGTCATTTTTTCCCGGTGTCTGCCCACAACAGTTACGTCACCAAATGAGGGGAGACAAGAGCAATCTCTGCAATGTAGCGGTAGAAGTCCCCCTACCGTTGCTTTAAAGGAGTACGCGTGCTCTCTCAGCCTGATCGTTCAAACACCTTCCTGTCTGACCGACACAGGATCTTCCACAAGATAGGGGTATTGGGTAGACGACACCCGTTGCACATGTCACAAACGGTGTTTTGTGCTTCTTTGTGCACTTAGCTTGCGGACGTTTTTCCGAGCCTGCACTAACCCTCGCGCATACCTACGTCATTTTCTGTGGCGCTGAAAACACAACAGGGATCCCGTATCGTCCTCCGACCTGCCTTTAGATTGTGGGAAAGGCGATGAAGATTGAGAACTACCACCCTCCGACCTTTCTCTACGGCTGTCTTTTTCTTCTCTATGCCTTTTGCTGTGTTTCAGCAGTGAGCCCGCAAACTCAGCTAAAAGGCTCAACGGAAACTCCGACATCTTGAGTCTATTCACTTGCCCCGTGAAACTGTCTCCCATCGAGTGCACACATGCCTTTCTGAGGGCCGACCCCAGGCATGAAACAGCTATACCCCTCTTTACTATTTTCGAATGGGCGGACCTGTAGTCAAGTATTGCCTTCCTAGATCGCGGGCGGAAAGACCAGCAAGCATGTTTTTCTTTGAAGGACAGCGAGAGATCAAGAAACTGGTGACCCCTTTGTTGGGTTCCTGAACCGTAAATTTGAGTCCCCCCCCCCCCCCCTTCAATTTTCGAAAAACCGCCATAACATCAATCCTAGTGTTAGCTTCATTCGTGCGCTCGTACACGACCAGAAAATCATCCACGTAGACTAAACTTTTCCTAACAGAAGTAGCTTCAAGAACACCAGCAACGGCAGAATCCACCTCTCCAAGAAAAATATCACTTAGAATCCGAGCTACGCACGACCCTATACGCAAGCCTGTTTTTCGCAAGTAAAACCCATCACGCCAGCTCGCCACCATCGAGTTTAAGTACAAATGCAGAAGTTCCAAAAACCTTTCAACGGACACACCGCTTGCGTTTCTGGAATGCAAGTTCATCATTGACCTCGATACAGGACCTCACCGAGGTCGGCAACTGGTTGTGAGGTAAGCAGTAAAACATGTCCTCAGCGTCCACACTGAACGCCGACCAGTTCTCAAGATCAGTGCCCTTACAAAATTGAGACACCGCCTTAGAGTTTGCAACCCTAAACGTGTCCGCAATAACCAAACAGGACAGCTGTTTTTTTTTTTTTTTTAATTACATGGCGACTTGCATCGCCTTTCAGCATTATAGCAGGGGTGAGTACATAAAAATACATTAAATTCTAACAAAAAAACATCGAAACACAAACAATCTTGTATATACGTTAAACACATCCTTCGATAGCTAACCTATTCCATTCTTTTATAGTTTTTGGAAAAATATAAAACGCAAAAACTTCAGTATGCGGCAAAAGTAGGGTCGGATTTCGTTCTGGTCGTCCGCCCTTCCTGATACATAAAAAGGTTCCAGTAAAAACATTTCTGTTTTTACACGAACCATCACGACCACGTAATGGAGTTCAATAATGAAAGCGTTGCGAGTACAAGCCAGTGTACGAGTGCATGCCGTCAGTCCGATAATACAGGGCTATATCAAGTTTTGAAAAAAAAATTTAGAACGCTCGCAGAAATTAGGTTTGCTAGCATACGACACGGCCGATCGCATTGCTGAAGGTTCAGACACCGAGGTCGTTGAATCATCGGATACTCTCCAGGCTAAAGATGCCTGCCGTCTAAAGAATACGAACTGGTGTGTGTACCAAGTACAAGTAAACGTCGAGCACAAAGTACTATTTTGTCTAGAACATGAGTAGAACGTTTTTACTAGGTGCACATGCGGCCGATGTATGTCTCTCGGAAATGCATGCAGTGTGATCTCTTCTTCAGTTGCTGAAATACTTGGACAGTCCCTCACACAGCACCTTCTAGGCATTGCAGTTGATCACGTCAATGGACCTTTTAGCGAATATGTGCTGCCACCTATGGGGCGATGGGCGAAGCTGAGGCGCGCTGGGTTGGAGAGTATTTGTAGAGAAAACAACGTGCACGTTAGGCTTCTTGTGTGCTACCGGTTCGTTTTCTTTTTGGGTACACTCGCTGCTTTTCGAAGCATTTCGAGTCGCGATGTCTCGGGATGAGAACATCCCGTTCGTGTTTGACGCGGACCACTGGGTACGTCATCCCCCGGACCGTACAAACCTCACCCAGGACCGCGTATGGAGCTACCTCAAAAAGAACAGTTCGTTGAGGCAAGCACATCGGGGATGGTCCATCAAAAAAGAAGAAAGCAAAAAAAGCTAGTTCCACAACCCGGGCGATAATAGTTCCGACAGCCGAAGGCTACACAGCTCACCGGCATGATTGCGGTGCACGTCGTAATCTAGAACGGGCGTCGTCAGTACGATGACTCGTGTTCACCTTGTTCGCAACATCAAAACTTGAGTCTTGACTCTCGATGGTCTCCAAGGCGCCGAAAGGCAAGAAATGCAAGATGGCGCATTGTTTGCACGTTTGCAACTAGATACTCTCGAACCCAGGCGCATCAAATACTCCGCGCATGCGCACCGCGTATTTCTACAAAAGGTCCATTCAATGACTCCGCTTCTTCCACCTCTACAGCAACATTAGGCGATGAAAGGCAAATAAAAGAAACCTTGTCTGCTTGGATCGCTCGTGGAGGTGCGGTGAATAACAAAAATATTTAGAAAAGTATTACACGCGCTCGCGGTAAGCACGAGGAGGGATACAACTCACGTGACTTCCGGCGATGCTTCCCTTCTGACCGCCCCGACACCTTGCGGTACACTGTTAGGTCACAGTGCACGGCGGTAACTTTGAATTTGGGCCTCGTATTTCTATTTTTTATAAATCACGTTCCACGCTGAACTATGGCATGCTTAAAGGGGGAACTCCGGCGATTTTTTGAGCAACCCCAACTAACTATATTTTCGAAATCGCCGTCCTTTACTCTTTCCGGTATGCTATTTAGTATCGCGAAATTCAGAATAGTTATTGTGCAATCGGCCAATGAAAATGGCGCCAAAACCAAGATTCGAATATACCCGCGCTTTTCATTGCCATGACGTCGCGGGTGGGCAGTCTTGCGGTTCAAGCGAGCAGTCTAAAAATGAACTATGCCGAGCATTTATTTATTTATTTTACCCTCAGGGCGTGAGCATTACAGAGGGGGAAGTGGTTGCATGATATATTGAAAAAACACAGACACAGATACACAGGAAATACAATCAGTGTAGATTAGAAAAAAATACATTCCAAGGCTTTTTTAAAAAGGTCGTGATCTATGATCGAGACTACGGGTGCAGCCAGGTGGTTCCAGTCAAAGGATGTAGACGGTATGAAGGAATGGTAAAAGACGTTGGTGCGAGCATATGGGATGCCAACTTTGTGTTGATGGTCAAGTCTAGGTGAAACGTAAAGAGGAGGTATAACTAGATTATTACGCAGCGTCTCATTAGCGAAATAAATTTTATGAAACAAACTTAGACGGGCTACTTTTCTACGAGTTGATAATTCAGGGAGAGAAAGATTAGACTTCATAGTGCTTACGCTGGCTGTCCGATGGTAATTCGAAAATATAAATCTAACAGAACGATTTTGGACGGCTTCAATCAAATCAATTAGTACAGACTGACCAGGGTCCCAAACAGAAGATGCATATTCAAGCTTTGATCGTACAAGGGTTTTATAAAGAATTAGCTTCAAAGACTGGGGTGCTAAAAAAATTCCTTTTAAGAAAACCTAGCATGCGATTAGCGTTGTTAATGATGTAGTTAATGTGAGTCCTCCATGATAAATCAGATGTAATATGAACTCCTAAATACTTATAGGCCGTAACTAATTCAAGGGGATGGTTATTTAGCGTATAATGGGGCTGAGATGAAGTACAACGGGACACTCTCATAACCTTACATTTGCTAGAATTTAGTACCATGGACCACGAGTCGCACCAGTTGGAAACAGAGTTAATATCGTTTTGTAGTAGGTTAGAATCAGAATCATGGGTAATTTCTCGATAAATAACGCAGTCATCAGCAAATAAAGACATTTTTGAGGATACATGAGAGGGTAGATCGTTAATGTATATAAGGAATAATAACGGACCGAGCACAGAACCTTGAGGAACGCCTGATGTTACTGATACCATAGCAGAGCTTGTGTTATTCACGTTGACAAATTGTTTACGGTTCGTTAGAAATGAATGTATCCACGTGAGTACCGCCGGATCAATATTTAGTTTACTAAGCTTGGACAAGAGTAAGGTATGGGGCACTTTATCAAAGGCTTTAGAGAAGTCTAGAAATACGCAATCTACTTGGGAGCAAACGTCAACGATAGAATGAAGGTCATGCGTGAATGATACAAGTTGTGTTTGGCATGAGAATGTCTTTCGAAAGCCGTGTTGAAAGGGACAAAAAATTTATTTGATTCTAGAAAATTTACTAAGTTAGAGTAAATAATATGCTCTAAAATTTTGCTTGGGACACTGGTCAATGAAATTGGGCGAAAGTTTCGAGGGTTGAATTTATCACCTCCTTTGTGAACTGGGACCACCTTGGCTACCCTCCAGTCGTCTGGCAAGAATACCTTGTTCTAAGGATTGAGAAAATATGCTCGCAAGAAAAATGGAGGAGTACATTCTAGTATTCTTCAAAAACTTGAAGTTTATACAGTCTATACCACATGAGGAGGATAGTTTAAGGGAATCGATTATGTTCACAATGCCTTCAGCACTAATTGATATGGGGTACATGGGGAGGTAGTCATAGGACATGTATGTTTGATCATTACTTATAGGGAGGTCAGAAAAACAGCTCACAAAAATAGCATTGAGTTCATTGGCACACTCTTCACGAGAAATAGGGCTCCCATCATCGGCTCTGAGCTCTACAACTGTATTATTTTTCTCTTTCGTGGTGCTCCAGAACTGGCGGGGGTTATTAATTAGCATAGATGGTAATGTATAATTAAAGTAAGTACTTTTCGCACTACACAGAGCTGTCGTGTACAAATCAGCAGAGACATGGTATGCGTCCCATCGGTGAGCTGTGGGATCACGCTTAGCGGCACGGGAAAAACGCTTTTTCTTGTTCCCAAGTCTCCCGATTGCTCTAGTAAACCATGGTGCATTTGAGTTCGAGTAAATTCTTTTGAGTGGGATGTGCGACTCAAGGAGCTCATTTACGTTTGACTTGAATATATTCCAATATTCCTTAACAGAACGCCTGAAAAAACCACCTAAAAAGTGTCTAAAAACAATGCCAATTCAATATTAATAGCTTTTGTTTCGTGCTGCTGCGCGGGAGCTGGAGCGACCTTCCACAGCATTCATTTGACACCATAAAACTGTTTGTAATCAGTTGGGAACAAAGTATACAGCCCAAAGAGTGAACCCCTGCCCACCCATGACGTCACTTTTTCAATGTTGCCAGTAGAGCTTTTCACCTTGAAAAACACGATGAGGTCCAAAATTGTAAATTCTGTAACTTCGCGAAAAAAAATCATTTTGTCTAAATATTTGGGTAATTATTTCAGCGACGTTTGTTGGTGCTTTTAGCGAGTTTTTAGGCAAATCAGGGACTATGAAGAAAAAGTCGGAGTGCCCCTTTAACCCTGATTAGGGGTGGACGAACAGTGCTCCACAGCATAAAGTGCTGCATCATGTTCATAGCTTCGACAGTGCAAAGAGCTTGTATGTCGTGGTTTTCTTTGCAATGTAATATTAATGAGTCACTTAGTCACTTCGAACCCCTGTCCGCCCATCCCTATCAGTGGTCTGAGACGCGGGCAACGATAGGCGCATCGAAGCGCAATACCATAGCAATTTTTAAGTGACTCGTGGTTGGATCTGGTGGTCCGTAGCTTTTGCCTTTAGTCCATCGTAGGATGAGACGAAGTATAATAATCTGTTTTACCTCTTTCGTCACCCAAGGTTTGTCCTTAATTTTAGAAGATTGTATTCCCGAGGGAACGTAATTGTCAACAAGCTTGTGAACTTTGAGCTTAAAGATTCCAGAGCTCATCAATGCCAATATCACCTGCTTGTTTTAAGAAATATGGTAGGAAAACAACCAATTCATTTCTTATGGCATCATAGTTTCCTTTGTCATAATAATACACTCTCCTTTCTTGACACTTCCCTTTATGTACCGTTGGGTGAGCTAGCGCTGCTGTTACCACCCTATGATTTGAAATACCAGGTATTACGCAAACGTTATCAATCGCACCCGGCAAATTGCAAAGAAGAAGATCTAAAATATTTAAAAGACGAGTTCCCCCTGTGACATATTGTGCTAAATCGAACATTTCTAGAATGGCATTAAATTTAGTATAAAGTGAGCCTCCCGAGCCATGGGCCTTGCCATTCTCCACACCAAATCAGGGAAAATAAAATCCCCACCCAAAAGAACATATTCTTTAGAGACCTCAAGGATTATTTCGGTTAGTTCTTCTAAAACTTCGCTGCCCTAGTTTGGGGAGCGATAAAAAGCACCTACTGAAATATGTTTACCATTGACAGACGTTTGGCACCACACTGTTTCTATATTAACATCCGGGATGAGTATCGGCGTGGTAGGAATATTCTTAACCACAAGAATGAAAACACCTCCACCATGTAGGTTTCTATCTTTTCTGTATACTGTATAATTATCTGGAAACACTTCGCTTGAAACCACAGTGGCATTGAAGGTATAAGGCCATCTGTCTTTGCCAGGTACCCTTCTCTGTCACAACGGCTCTAAACGGGCAGGAGTCTTTGTGTGTCTTTTCGCTGAAAAACAATTATAGGTGCAAAACTTCTGCTCTTTTGGTCCTGGCTGCCAACTGACCCAAGGCTACGCTTTCGCACAGCTCTTGTGCACTGCCCTTAGCCTGTTTCAGTACAACATTCACCCGCCTGAATTTCTTATCGATGGCGGCATAGGCTTTTCTGTCTAACATACCTACCGGCACACACTACAAAAACCTTCTTTGTCCGACTCCAACACCCGCAACTTATTGTCCAACATGCACTTGACCAAAGGCCTGAGTTGTCCCACCTGTTGTCCTGGAGTTCTGAGACCATGGAGAGAGTCCACACACTCACGAGATGCAACTCGGGTGGTCAACATCAGTGGCTCTGCGGGCAACCTTTCACGCAAGGGACACCAGGTCCGGTGGTCTCAGCACTGGCTCCAGGCAAAACTGGGGTCCAAGTTGCAGGGACTTGCACAGAGCTGGAGGAACGCTGACGTCGCCCAGGGTGCAGAACCGTCCTAATTCCGGAGTAGCCTTTTTCTTCCTCCCCTCCAGCGTTGGCCGGACCCTCAACCACAAGAACTCCGTGACATCATTGATAGATTTGCACATGTCGTAGTAGAGACGTCGCTGTCGTTCGGCACTCCCACCCTCCATAGCACACGCCACTCTCAAGCAATCCTTGAAATACGGTTCCTGTCGGCAGTGCTCCGACCGTAGTATTCGACAAATCCTCCTCGCATGCCCCACGGAAGGCGGGAGCAAGGAGCAAAGTCCCAACAGCTTCCTCGGGCACGTACGTTGCCTGATAGGAAAATACGCGACTCGCGAACTGCACGCACACTTGGCAGCCGTTGTCCTGTGGGATTCTTCACCCGTTTTTCGTCCCTGTTTATATGAGGATGCTTTTATCATGTTGAGCGTCTACTTGTTATCGTTTTCGGCGGCTCTCTCGCGCACCGCAATGGATGCTTACGAAGTGCGACCTACCGTTGAAGCTAGTCGAACTTGTTTTTTAACTTCTATTCGACCGGGCACCTCATTACAACTGTGCAGCCCTTTTCCGTTGTGCTGTCTGTAAGCAGCATCAATTCGTTCGTGGATAAGGCCCACGAAACATCCCGGCTGTTGATTGAGGGCGAAAGTGTTCTTGAAGCGGGACACGTGTTCTCCTGTGGTATCATCAAGCTGGATAAGGATTGCTACACGTTCATTAGAATCATTCCCCAAACGTCGGCACTCACTGAATGAAAGGACCGTTGGTGACACATCGTGCTCCTGCAAAGCATGGGTGAAGGAACATGCCGTGTATCGTTACTTGGTTGGGTTGTATGTACCCATCGGCAGGCGTGTTGTGAAATCGATCGGGGAGCTCGCGGCCACAGCTGAAAGCAGAACAACTTAGAGATTGCAATTTGCGACAAACGACGAAGTACGGCGCCTTTTTCCAAATATAATCGGTCGTCTCCCATTGTTCTCATGGCTCAGGAATAAAGAAAAAAAAATCCTCGTGGCTCAGTGGTAACCTGCTCGCTTCCCCAGTCGTGAGTCACAGGGTCAATTTGGTGCATCTAACTTTTTCTTTCTTTTTTTACGTTTTTGAAGCACAGGTTTCGTAACTTTTCTGTGATGTCGGAATTTTCGAGCGACGAATAATAAAGCTTTTTGATAACATTTAATTTCAAAACTAATATCAGATCATCCAAAGGCTAATGACAGTTGTTAGTGTACGGCATTGCTGTTTTTCTTTCTTCTGTTAAAAAATATTTTGCAAATATTCCAGTAGCTAGGTGTACTAGTGTTGTAGAATTGTTTTGTTCGGGCCCTACAAGATAAGCAGATGGGTTACAAAAAGAAAAATATTGCTCGCTAATACGAGTGCAGCTACTTGTATCAGCAACCTTTAAAGTAAAATCAATGGAGGCACATAACTTTCTCACATTTATGCAGCTGCTGGTTGTTTAAATACTACTAAGCTGTGAGTGATGTTTGCATTAAGATACTCAGTAAAATTTTATGTCTTGTTACCCTCTGTAAATTACTATTTTAAGTCTATTAGCACTCAGCTCTACTTGCATTGCGTACCGCCAACTTGTACATCTACTTTTAACCCCATTGTTCAAATGGTATTGAAGCTGTATGAGAAAGGTACTGCTATGCAGGGTGAGAATGTTCACATTTTATGAATCATATTGGAATGATTCTCCTTGGGGTAGATGTGGAAGCTGATGTTTGGCTCGGTTGCGTAACTGCGGCCTTGCGGCGCCGAACAGTGCTGAACCATTGCTCCCTGAGCTCGAAAGCTGCCGAAGCCTATCCACGCGTGTACTGATCAGGCTTCGAACACAAAAAAAATGCGAAAGTACCGAGCGTACGGTTTCCGAAGATCCCGACCAAAGCAAGGCGGAATAGCTGGCCCTATCACGTGATCCCCCACCCTACATCACGGTCGAGCGATCGCAGCGCTCGAATCGGTCCCGCTCGGGGCCAATAGGTAAGGCGCCAAGAGCGTGAACCAAGAGGCGCCGTTTCACGCGGTCCAAACAAAAGAAACATGCTTCGGTACGTGTGATGCTTTAACGCCACCACCGAGAGATAAAAGGTGCGCACCCTAGAAGTGGTGGCGTGAATCAAGCACGTTCGATTTACTTGCGGCGTTGAATATGGTCAATATCGGACGTCCTGAAAGCCGGTTGATACAGCACCGTTTGCTCAACTAGCGTATTGTTACCGGAGCTCACTTATGCTTAAGTTGAGGATAACCGAGATTATGCTTAATAAAAAGTGTGGCAACCGGTACAAGAAGTCGCCTTGTGGGCGAGATTCAAGACCCGGATATTTCGGTAACTTATAACTAGGGCTCCATGTTTTCCGAGTTCATTTTTCGTCAAATTCGGAGGGTGTTTTTCGGAGTTTATTTTTTGCCCAAGATTCGGAGTTTATCGGAGTTTATAATTTTTTATTTCTAATTCTTCTAAATTCGCAGTTTAATTTTGCTGTGCTTCCTATTATAAATCAATAAATAAATAAAAACCGAATGTAAACGTATGAAAGATAAAAATAAAACGCGCTTGTATCAATTGAAATATCTTCAGTTGAATATGGCGTTGGTGTTATTGCCATTGGCAATACTAATTTATCCACGACAAACATTACACATAAGCGGCACTTCGATAAACGCCGATACCTTAAAATCAATAAATTCCCGGAGGTAGTCGCCAGGAAGCTCGTAGTCATCCCATCCTATTCCATCAATCTAGCCCGCGGCTGCGTGGGGTGGAGTGGTTAAGGAGGTAATAGAGAGTTT
>JAZHYW010026465.1:0-10659 GCA_037355805.1 Ixodes ricinus | reverse complement strand
GTGTAGTTGTTCTTCATCGAACTGGTGAGGTGATTTCGTTGAGTAGTGTTCCCGAGGATGGAACGGAGTATGTCTCCCTATCCTCCTGTCGTGGAGCTGCTGGGATAGATGTTCGCCATGCGAGAGGCCATTGATCTGTGGCGATGTGTTGTGCCGCACCTGGTGAGTTTCATGATTGGAGGTCCCGAGTCCTTTTGCGGTGAAGGCTGATGTTTATTCGTCTGCCTCTTCCGCTTACCAGTGGTCGTAGCCGGCGCGTCCACAGGAGACCAGGTGAGTATCCACCTCAGGGAAGTCTTCCGTGGAGCGGATACGTTTTGTGTGTGCTTTAAAGGATGTTCTGGTGGGAGTATAACCTATTCCGGGTAGGACGGTATGATTAGCGAAGCTTTCCATGTCGAGGCGTGCTTTATGCCAGTTAGTGATGTGGTTCTGCCTGATACGCCTGCGTAACGTACTTGTAGAGGCCTATCCTCAGGGTGAATTGAATAATGCAGGGGTCACTTCCGAGAGATTCTTCGGCATTTTCCCCGTGTGACTCGTCCGGGCCTTTGGGCCACCTGAGGTCCAGGCTGAGTATCGGCTTCTGTGCTGTTGCCAGTACTCGTCGGAAGCGTGAAATCTTTGAGGGGTGACAGGTTTCTTGTTCCACGAAACTTTACAAGTTTGCGCCCTTTTCGCTCGGTTCTGTTGTAAGTCCAGAGCTATGTTGGGGGCGTGGAAGTCCCCTGTTATGAGGAAGTGCTGGCCCTGGAGAGTGCCATTGCTGCAGGTACCGTTGCCAGGAGGAAATACGTCGGGTTGTTTCGATGGTGACCAGTAGGTGTTGATGATGTGAATCTTCATGCCGTTAAGGGGCTTTCTCGCTGTGCACCTCTTCTATGTTGGAGGTGTTCATGTGTGTTGTGTCGTATTGGATTGTAGGTGGTGCTTGCGCACATACGTTACTATCGTACCCGGCGCTTGTGAAGCAGGATGAGGCTGGGATGATTTGCGGGGATGGATGGCTGGCTGTAATGATCGTAGCCATGGAGAGAGAAAATGCCATTTGTCTCGTTGAGGAGGATGATATCCGAGGAACAATTATGGTGGAGAATGTATTCGGTGAAAATAACTTTTCTCGTCCGGAAGCCGCAACAGTTCCACTGCCATATCGTGGAATAATCCGGTAGCTGTGTGGTGGTTGTTCATGGTTGTCAAAGTGAATTTCATCTGGTGTGGTTTGTGCGCGTTTCTCGCGGGTAGAACAGTCTGTCGCCTCGGCTAGCTTGTGGCTCATTTTTTCCCCAATGAGCGGCTGAACCTGAGCAGTTAGTGTTGTTGTGAGCGTGGGTGTCAAGTCCATGATGAGTATTCGTGTGAGGGATACCATGTCAATGGTATTGTACTCTAGGGGCGGGAGCGTTGCAGGGAGTAGGAGAGGTGATTGCGATGGGGTGATGTGTGGTTGGGGGAAGGGGGGGGGAGAGGAGCCACTGGCCTGCCACTCACCTGTCCCGTGAAGGGTGGTGTTTCGGTGTTGGTCCCGGGTTAGCGGCGGTCGAGGGGCCTGTGGGAAGGAAGGGGGCCGATTCGGTTGGGGCCAAGTACGTCGAGGTGCTGGCTGCTGTGTTTGCTGTTCTGGTTGGGCACCTGGGGAGAGTTCCGGCTTGTGTCGTGTCGGCGTTGCGGTGTGTAGGATCGAGCCCGATGCTTTGGGGGAGCTATGTCTTGTAGGGCAGGGGTCGTGAAAATCTTGCTGGGCCTGATGGGTAGCAGACTCATTGGCGAGTGCCGAGAAACAATCGCATGTTTCCAGGCGAGGCTAGTGAGCGTTGTCGTTGCTGGAGGGATGGGATTGCGTCAGCTTTCCTTGGCGTGGGCTTCGGCTGCGTTGAATTCGTGGCTTTAGATCCGTTTGGAGGGTGGGGCAGGTAGGTGTCGTTGCACTGTGGTCGGCTCCGCAGTTTAGGCAGCAGAGTATGCATTCGTGTTCTGGGATTTCGTTGTCCGGCGTTGGTGGGAAACGTTGGCCGCAGTGTTTGCAGAAGCAGAGAGCTTGGTTGTGCAAGCATACATCAGTTTGGTGGCCGATGCGAAAGCAGTGCTTAATCGTAACTCAATCAGATGACAGATGACAATCAATTCGTAACTCAATCAGATGACAAGGTTCTCGAACTTACGAGAATGTCAAGTTGAAAGAGTAAATAGAAGAGTAGTCCACTCCCTGGTATCGAACCCGAAGCCTCCGCGCGAGACCTCCGCGTGAGAACCAAACGCGGTAACCATTCGGCCATGCGCTCGCTCGGCAACACGTGTAGCAGTGGCAATATCACTGATAGATGTTACAAACATTCTGGACACAAGAAAGGTCGCTTTAGCTATTGGGGAGGAGATCAGACCGTGGCGCACCAAGCGGTTAACTTTAGAACTACATGGATGGGGACAACAAATACAATGACTCAGCGCTCGGCTGACTTAACCGAACGCGGCGTCAGCGTTCGGGTGGAGTTCGTGTTCTCCGGTGAGGCGGAGGAGGGGTCTCTTTTGTTACCACTCCGGCCTGCATGAACAATGCAGCATGCATGGTGCCCAGCTCAGCACAAAAGCCCAGGCAAGTGGGTCAAGCTCGCATCCTCTGACGACTGCTTTCGGGAGAGATCCGGCACTTAACGTCACTTCACTAATTGTTGGTATTTTTCCATTACACTGTGCCCCGCGCTCTATTAAAAAAGATGACATGAACATGCCCACAAGGCCTGTGGGCATGTGCACAGGCCTTGTGTTGGGTAAACACCGAGGTGTGGGGTGACAAACGGGTCAGAGCGCCTCGCCAATAGTGACATCGCTGAATATCACGTCCTGCGGCGCACCTTAGACGCATCGTTTAACTACAATCCATATTTCCTATATGGGGAGTTCACTATAAACGAACTTGGGATACGGATATGAGTGAATGGATAACAAAGAGAACCCACATAATAGCCACGGCAGTGGTCGCACCTTCTTCAAGTAGGTTGCGTTCAGAAAGGCACTCAACGTTGGGGGACACTTTGTTGGCATTTTGAGAGGTCATCCAGCTCGTAGTTCGTTTCCTGTACTGTTCTCTGCTTATCAATGTTCGCTTACAGACAGTGTTCGCGAGAGCAATAGGTGATGGACTGACGACAAAAAAGAAAAGAAACAAAAGAAAACCTCGACGTATTGCCCTAGCGGGGTCAAATATACAAAAAGCAAAACAAAAATGTCGTTTTTTTGTGTGTGTGTGTCCACTTTCCATTTTCTTCTATTTGTTATTTTCTTGACACTCAAGTCTGCATTGTTGTCGTAAGATCGTTTCCCGGTCTGCGTTGCGCTCAGGGTGGCATCTTTACTTCCGTAAAACCACACCTTTTGTTTGAGGATTTTTTTGGGGGAAACTCTATGGAAACAAAAGGCGCCTTTGGGAAGGCGAGGGGAAAACCTTCATTGTACGAACTTTGGGCTGAAATATGAGTCACAATCGGCAAAAAAGCGATGTTTCCACGAGCTCAATCAAAGTCACCGTAGCTAATCGGAGCTAGCAACAGGATTTGGTTGCTCGAAAGAATGTTCACGTTTGCTCGTGCCACGCCCACGCCACTTCATACCGAAAAACTCAGAAAATGGCGGAATGTCAAAAATGTATTTAAGATAATGAGTACAAGATACTCGGAATTGTAATTAAAATAGAGTATCGAAATACTCTCGATCAAAAGTATTTGCAAGATACCAAGATACTTCAAAAAGTATTTAAAATACAGTATCTTGAGTAGAGTATTTGAGATAGGCACAAGTCTGACTCGAACCAAATATGGCACGCGTGATCCAAAGCAGCGGCAGTGAACGTTAAATCTTGCGCTTGTTTTGGAAATTTAGGCCCAAAGTTGCAACACGAAACCAAGAACCATAAATGAAGCCCATTCTGGCACTTGTTTCAGGATTTTGACCCCCCAAATGCCAGATCACAGCCAAGCCACAAGCAGTGACGACGCCTAAATTTGGTGCTTGTTTTGGCGAGTTAGAGCCAAGATACCCAGATTTGGTCAAGAAGGTCGAGGTTTGGCACTACCGCGGCTTCGTCGTGCTCTTTATGGGGATGCTGAACCGAAATTTGGAGCTCACGAAATAAGGCTGGAGCTACAGGTGGGACGCTGGAAAATTCCAAAACATCACTCACTTACAGCGATATCTCAAACGGATGGCAGTATATTTTGGGAAAGAAGTGCGCGATCGGGAACGGACCACGAGGCCGACGAGACATGTGACGTCGCGATTCTCATTCCATCTCCTCTTCACTTCGTCGCCTCGAGCAGTTTGGACCAAAGCGAGGAGGAGGAAAGCAAGGCCGCTTCCCCTCATTCTCAAATGTTCCAGGAGAATTCTCTGACGTAACGTTCCTTGCTTGATCGCGCCTTTCCTTTTCCAAAAATACGGCCATCCGTTTGAGATATCGCTGTATGAGTGATGTTTTGGAATGTTTCCAGCGTCCCACTCAACAGCCTCTGCGGCCTTATTTCGTGAGCTCCAAATTTCGGTTCAGCATCCCTTTAAAGAGCACGATCGATTTGCACCATCGATTTGCAGGAGTTAAGCATACCTTGCGGCAGGGCCTGGGCGGGCTGGAGCTGGGATGCTGTCATGGTGGTGGATACGGCCGGTGTTTGAGCCGGCCGGAACCATGGTGAAGAGGCCGTGCTGATGGGTGTCCCAAGTCCTGGTTGGGCCGGTGGCTGGGCCAATGACTGGCGTAGAACTGCAGCAAATGTGGCTGCAAATTTGTCGACCATGATCGACTGGCGCGCGCTGGGTTGGGTTGCGGAGCTTCGAAAGGACACGTCCTTCCTAGTCGGCGGTCAAGCGCGCGCTCCCCGACTGACAACTCGTTTTTATATACTTTGTCTTCTTCTACCTCTTGCACTACCGAATTTCCCGAATCACGCGCACCGATCTCCTAGACGCCTAACAATTTTTTTCTCTTTTTCTGTCAGGTTTAAAGATGGTGTACTTATACAGTACACCACCAACATCGATCGCAACAAGCTGCTAAGCCTCCATGTATTTTTCAGTGCCAAGACCCATAAACCCGGGTACCCCTTCAGAGTTATTGTATCCAAAAAATGAACTTGCCAGAAATCACTCGCCCTTTTCCTCAAAGAAAATCTAAATCTTCTTACAATTGACAACCCTTTCTTAATTAGGAGTTCCAACGAGGTCATCGCATTCCTGGCGCAGCAGAGTTATAGTCACCTAGAAGCTTTTTCAATCGACATAAAGGACCTATATTACGAACTGCCTCAGGACGGCCTTTTGCGATGTGTAGAAGAGAGTATTGATTCTTTTGGTGGCATAGCCTTCCGAAATTCCGCAGGTATTTCCGAAGACAATTTTCTACATCTACTCTTGGTCTACCTACACTCGACCTATATTACCTGGAAAGAAAAAAACTTATCTACAACAGAAAGTTGTTTGCATTGGGTTGTGTATAGCTCCAGTGCTAAGTGATTTCTACCTCACCCACAAAGACAGACTATTGAACAATTGCCTTGACTCCCCCAGAGTTGCCAGAGTATTTCGGTACGTTGAAGATTATTTCATCATTCTTGACGCCGAGAACAGCAAGCTTTCAACCACTGTGGCCGGCGTTCTATCAACCTTTAAAACCGTCTGAAACCATTGGATATCACTTATGAGCTTGCGGAAGAAATATCTATCCGATTCCTAGATCTCACGCTCCATTTCCGACACACTCATATATGCTGGACATATGAGCCAAGGGGTAAAAAACCAATTCTTTGGTTCAATTCGGCACATTCTAAGCTGCTAAAAAAGAAAATCGTAAAATTATGTCTAAACAACTCTCTTCAAAAATCCTGCGAGCACTCTATTTCAGTAAGCTTTGATGTGCAAATTTCAAGATTAACATCCGCCGGATATCCCATCTCTTTATAAACATCGATTGCAGACAGCACCCTGAAAACAAAAAAAAATAAGGAGCATCAGTCACACCAAGAGCCAGAGATAGAACCACAAGACCAGTCGTTCTTTCCTTCTTCCACAGGTTCTCTCATGGCATCAAGAAAATCGCTAACAAGTTCAACATCAACGTCGTCTTCTCTGCTCCAAATAGCTTGCCAACCTGGGCAAACAAGTCAACTCACCATATTCCCACCGAACAGTAAGCTGTACCAAAAAACATCAGAACAGCGTTGTTGAGTGCATAAGAGCAAGTGGTGTATTCATTTCCCCTTTCGGGCGAGAAAATGTACATAGGGCAGACTGGACGATGACTTAACTATAGGCTCCATGAACACAAAAGTGTTCAGGTTTGCTTTGCATTTCGTGAGGTGTTTTAAAAAAATATTTCTTCCAAAGAGAAGTTTTTTATTTAAAAATTATTGTACACTCTGTAAAACTCTGTTAAATGTTTATTGGAAGCAATCATTTCAACTCTACAAATACTTTTTGCCCATGTTTAAGATGTCACCTGACAAATTGCCGTTGTTTGCGTAATGGCTGCCATGGCTGCGGTATCGTCAAGCGTGTCTCCGTCAAAGGCGCCGGTACTTCCATCGCCAGCTCGCTTCCAGACGACATTTGCTAAAACCTCGTTTGGAAAAGAGGCGCGCCAAGTTGTGCTGAACGTTTACTACAAGCTCCGTTGTGAGTCTCCGAACGAGTCTTACAAGGCGATCGTCCAAAGAACGTCTGAGCTGACAAGAGTGGGCTACTCCACGATCTTCAGGTGGAAAAAACTGGTTCAGTCGAGTCCTGATGGCATGCCGTCGGTACCTTCGCCCAAGCGAAAAAGAAAGAGGTCTGCCCCGCCTACACCC
Source organism: Ixodes ricinus (assembly GCA_037355805.1). NCBI lineage: Eukaryota > Metazoa > Arthropoda > Arachnida > Ixodida > Ixodidae > Ixodes > Ixodes ricinus. Next base: position 3,826 of record JAZHYW010026465.1, on the reverse strand, counting down.
AGTCTGCTGGATTCTTTCGACCGTGGAACGTTGCGGCTCATCGTGCACGATTTTTTTCGCCGCAACGAGTGTCCGACGTTGTCAAAGGTAAGGGCGCTTTTTACAAACATACTTCACTAGAGCGAAAGAAACGCGTTGACACCTTCAACTACCTATGGTTTATTAGCCACAGTCACTAATATATGCTAAATTACTTAAATCACATGAGCGCCACTCGTCATAATTGCATGGGCCTGAGTTTTTCCAATGACATGAAGCAGACATGATTTTAAAGCTGCACGTATTTGACGACCCATTTGAACTTCTCAGTCGATAGAGATAAGCTGTTAGCGTTGTCATTATAACAACCACTTTTTTATTTTCAACTGGAGCACTCCACAGCGCTACATAGCGAAACTGAACCAACATAGCTAAATTATGCACATATGTACATTGGTATCGTAGCAGTTTTCATTTTTTCGCAGAAGCCTTGCCGAAAAATAATTGACATTACAATAAATTGCTACAAGTATAATGTAGTCAAAGTGATCGCATACAGCAATATTTCAAAACAAGTTTAAAAAACCAATATTTTCAACTTATATTTACAGGTCTTGGAGGTTGCTCGGGACAATGACAAGTTCCCCAAGATCAGCCGCACAACGCTGTGGAGAGCTCTGGTGGATCTGGGATTCACTTTCGTCAAGCGCAACAGGGACTCGTTGTTGATGGAGCGCACAGACCTGGTGCTCTGGCGTGCCACCTACCTCCGGGCAATCAGGAAGCATCGCCTGGATGACAAGACCATCTACTACCTAGATGAGACCTGGGTCAACGCTGGCCACACAAGGTCTAAGGTATGGAAGGACACTACTGTAAAGACACCAAGAGATGCATTCAACAAGGGCCTCACAGTCGGGCTGAAGAATCCTTCCGGAAAGGGAGAAAGACTTATTGTGGTCCATGCAGGAAGCAGTGAGGGCTTTGTTGACGGTGCTGCAGAAGTTTTTCGTGCAAAGAAGGGCAGCGGCGACTACCATGAGGAGATGGACGGCACACGTTTCGAAAAGTGGTTTACCGAGAAATTGTTGCCAAACCTGAGACCGAACAGTGTAATTGTCATGGACAATGCGTCTTACCATTCGGTCAGGCTGCACACTCTTCCAAGCTCTCGCACAAGAAAACAAGCAATCCAGGAATGGCTCACCGACAATGACATCGTCTGGGATCCAACATTTCTGAAGGCAGAACTTCTGGACCTTGTGGAGAGGGCTAGGTTGACAATGCCAGGTCTCCAGAAATACCGCATTGATGACATCGCTGAGCAGCATGGGCACACTGTACTGCGTTTGCCACCTTACCACTGCGAGCTCAACCCCATTGAGCTTGTCTGGAGCCAGGTGAAAGGCTCCATTGCAGGTGCAAACAAGACGTTCAAGCTGGCAGAAGTTGAGGCACTGACTCCAGGTGCTCTACAACAGGTGACGCCTGACGACTGGAAGGCATACGCGAGACACGTCATTGATGTGGAAAACAAGATGTGGGAAGCCGACTGCCTCTCAGATGCTGTTATCGACAGTGTCGTCATTCACCTAGGCAGCGATGACGACAAATCAAGCGATGAGGACATGGACGACTCAAGCGATGAGGACATGGGCTGCGAATCTCTTTCGTGGTAAAAGGCCCCGATTCCTACAATGCCATGGACGACCGTCGAAGAGCCGTTCCCCAAGAGACCCTTCCAGGCTCATCTGCGTCTGCTACACCACCCCAGGCTCATCTGTGTCTGCTACACCACCCTGCGACCCCTGTCAGATGGTAAGAGAGCTTGAACTTGCAACATTTAATTTATTATACTCTCAGGGCCCGTAGGCATTACGGAGAGGAGTGGAATTATACATCAATATAAATTAAACAATAAAAAGAAAACGCAAAAAAAACGAAAAAACACAAGTTATAGAATCACTATGGAACATTATTCAGAACATCAGTGATGGCGGTTTTAAAATCCGCAGCGTCAGTAAGTGAGACTACGGATGCGGGAAGGCGATTCCAGTCGACGGAGGTCAGGGGTAGGAAGGATGCATAAAAGGTGGAGGTGATGCAGTAGGGGATTCCTACTTTTAGTAGATGATCGGTACGTGGCGATATGTATGATGGTTCTGAAAATAATGAGATTCGAAGTGCTGGGTTAGAGTGATAAATCTTGTGAAATAAGCAGAAGCGAGCTATTTTTCTACGAAAGGAGAGGTTGGGCAAATATAGAGACGCTTTCATGGAGGTGACGCTGGCTGTACGGTGATAGTTAGCAAGTATGATACGTGCGGAGCGATTTTGAATGGATTCAATGAATGATGCTAGGGTGACGCCAAGTCCTGACCGAGTCTCGGTTTAGTGAGGTTGAGATTGTTGCTCAGTGTGTGCTAACATTAGCTCAATGTGCTTGTTTTGCAGCAGTGTGGGGGTGCCCTCGTCGGTGCTTTTCCTCACGAGTCCGTCCTGGTCTGTTCTGCGTCTGCTACACCACCCTTCGACCACTGTCAGATGGTGCGAGTGCAGCAGTGTGGGGGTGCCCTTGCCGCTGAGGCCGTCCTGGTCTGTTCTGTGTCTGCTACACCACCCTTCTACCACTGTCAGATGGTGAGAGACCATGAACTTGCAAAATAGTTCCTGACCGAGTCTCGGTTTAGTGAGATTGAGATTGTTGCTCAGTGTGTGCTAACATTAGCTCAATGTGCTTGTTTTGCAGCAGTGTGGGGGGTGCCCTCGTCGGTGCTTTTCCTCACGAGTCCGTCCTGGTCTGTTCTGCGTCTGCTACACCACCCTTCGACCACTGTCAGATGGTGCGAGTGCAGCAGTGTGGGGGTGCCCTTGCCGCTGAGGCCGTCCTGGTCTGTTCTGTGTCTGCTACACCACCCTTCTACCACTGTCAGATGGTGAGAGACCATGAACTTGCAAAATAGTTCCTGACCGAGTCTCGGTTTAGTGAGATTGAGATTGTTGCTCAGTGTGTGCTAACATTAGCTCAATGTGCTTGTTTTGCAGCAGTGTGGGGGGTGCCCTCGTCGGTGCTTTTCCTCACGAGTCCGTCCTGGTCTGTTCTGCGTCTGCTACACCACCCTTCGACCACTGTCAGATGGTGCGAGAGCCTTGAACTTGCAAAATAGTTCCTGACCGAGTCTCGGTTTAGTGAGATTGAGATTGTTGCTCAGTGTGTGCTAACATTAGCTCAATGTGCTTGTTTTGCAGCAGTGTGGGGGGTGCCCTCGTCGGTGCTTTTCCTCACGAGTCCGTCCTGGTCTGTTCTGCGTCTGCTACACCACCCTTCGACCACTGTCAGATGGTGCGAGAGCTTGAACTTGCGAAATAGTTCCTGACCGAGTCTCGGTTTAGTGAGATTGAGATTGTTGCTCAGTGTGTGCTAACATTAGCTCAATGTGCTTGTTTTGCAGCAGTGTGGGGGTGCCCTCGTCGGTGCTTTTCCTCACGAGTCCGTCCTGGTCTGTTCTGCGTCTGCTACACCACCCTTCGACCACTGTCAGATGGTGCGAGTGCAGCAGTGTGGGGAGTGCCTCTTGCCGCTGAGGCCGTCCTGGTCTGTTCTGTGTCTGCTACACCACCCTTCTACCACTGTCAGATGGTGAGAGACCATGAACTTGCAAAATAGTTCCTGACCGAGTCTCGGTTTAGTGAGATTGAGATTGTTGCTCAGTGTGTGCTAACATTAGCTCAATGTGCTTGTTTTGCAGCAGTGTGGAGGGTTCCCTCGTCGGTGCTTTTCCTCACGAGTCCCGTCCTGGTCTGTTCTGCGTCTGCTACACCACCCTTCGACCACTGTCAGATGGTG
>JAZHYW010026462.1:0-17263 GCA_037355805.1 Ixodes ricinus | reverse complement strand
GCATGTATTGCTACGTCGTTAGGATGTGCCAAGATTCAATAAAAAGTCTATGTCTGGGATTGATCTTACCCGGCAAGGATTAACTGTTGTTGGCAACGTCAGTCCTGTGGTCTTTGACGTCGCAGTGCTCAGCTACGGCCGCTTCGTTCATGGTTGAACTTTCGAACGTCGTTCATATGCTGGCGGATTCTCTCCTGAAAGTTCTTTGTTTCATCGATGTATGCGACCGGGCAGTTCGCGCAGGGAATCTTATAAATAACGCCTTCTGCTTTCTCCTCAGGAGGGCGATCCTCTTTTGACGAAGAAGCATGAGTCTTCCGAGAGGATGGACATCGACTTGTGGTCCACCTGGATCCCTTCTTTGGCCAATACACGTGCAGGCGCCTCGCTTGTATCTTTTATGACAGGGAACGCTGATGCCAATTGAGGTAGGACGGTACTGTGTACTTGCTTGGGGTTGCAGGTGTCGGCGATCTCGGGCTTGATTATGGCCAATCCGGTGGATGATGCTGCCAGTGTAACCATTATGTTGTAGGTCGCGCGAAGATGCATATGTTTCCTCTTTTTTCTGCGGTCAGCTTCGGACGAGCAGATATTCTTTAACCCGGATAAGAGCGTTCCTGACCACTGGTGCATTGTGACAGGCTGGGTAATTGAAATGCAAATGGAGATAACGTCCACTATGTGTCTGTTTTCTGCTCATCATGAAAACTCAGGGAGCTCTTCATTTTGTATTTTTACTATGCACATTGAAAAAAGGTAAGGTATTTCCCTTTTCATGCTCCGCGGAGAATTAGTATAAACGTTTCAATGGAGTTGAGGTGGGTAAAAAACGTGTACACTTCGGATGTTTTAGGATGCAAAGCATCCATCTACGTACAAGAACACTTTGGGGGTCGTAGGAAATGAGTGCAGCGCCTTTTCCTCAATGGCTTCCCATACATAGGTTTGCTGTTGTAACGGAAATGGAGGCCCCCATTGCGGTTTTATTGGACTGTTTGAAGAACTCTCCTTGAAGCTAAAATAGGTGCTTGAGGCAGAACTCAGGCGGCAAAGTCCTTCCATGCTAAGTGATATATATCGCGGTCAAGCAAGACGAAGGCGAGGCTCAAGAGGAGCACAGCACGCACCCGCGATAGCGGTCCCAGACTGATTCCAAACCGCCATGAGCAATGGCCAGCTTCTTTTTGACTTAAACTGTACTGAACCGACTGAACTAAACTGGAACTCCTCTAGAATTAATAGGCATTCATATCCCTCTCATTTCCATTCATTCGGACAGTGATAAACCTTGGTTCAATAAGGCATTAAAAGTTATTCGTAATAAGAAAAAGAGGGTATTTAAAAAGGCTAGAAAACTCAACTCCGATGCGATATGGGCTGAGTACGCTTGCTGCGAAAAAGAATATACAGATTGTTTAAATAAATCGAAAGAAAAGTACTTCAACGTTGATCTTCCTACTTTGCTGGTAAACAATCCAAACAAATTTTGGAAGAACGTATCACCAACTGACCATCAGAGCAAAATATCACTAATTAGCGATTCTGGCCAACCCATACCGGACGCCAGCTGCCCAACTGCACTCAATAATTTCTTCACATCGGTTTTCACAGCTGAAAATCTTGACAACGTCCCATTAGTACCAGAGGTAGATTACCCTTTTATGGAGCCCATCTCTATTTCGCCGGCAGGCATCTCAAAACTTATTAATGACCTCAAAATTTCAACATCCGCAGGAATTGACAATATTAACTCCAAAATATTACGAAATACCGCTGACATTTCATCCAATATACTGTGCTTACTTTTTCAACAATCATTATCTACTGGTTCTATTCCCTCCGACTGGAAGATCGGGAGGATCGTTCCGATCTTTAAGGGCGGCGACAAAAGTTCACCTAACAATTATCGTCCAATCTCAATAACAAGCATTGTGTCCAAATTACTAGAACATATCATATTTTCAAACATTGTGCGTCATCTTGAGAAACATAACTTTTTTTACAAATACCAGTATGGTTTCCGCAAGGGGTTTTCATGCGAAATTCAACTGCTTGAATTTACTCATGAAATTCATACTAACATGAACCTTAACACCCAAACAGATGCTATCTTTCTGGACTTCTCCAAGGCGTTCGACCGCGTGCCGCACTGCCGTCTAATATCTAAACTGTCCTCACTTCATATAGACGATCTAACCCTCTCGTGGCTTCGTAACTTCATTTTTCTTAGAAAACAATTCACGACGGCGGGTGATTTTAAATCTGAGTTTGCTGACGTAACGTCGGGGGTTCCCCAGGGAACTGTCCTCGGCCCGCTTTTATTCCTAATTTATATAAATGATCTTCCTCTTTCGATAACATCAGGTTTACGTCTTTTCGCCGATGACTGTGTGCTATACAGACAGATTAATAATACTAACGATCAGTTACACTTACAAAATGATATTGACCGGGTAATTAGTTGGTGCCATAAATGGCAAATGACTCTTAACATCGCAAAGTGTAAGCTTGTTCCTTTTACTCGTAAACATACTAATCTCGACTTTGCCTACAGGCTCAGTAACTCGCCCATCGGTTCTGCGTCTGCTTACAAGTACCTTGGCGTCGAGCTAACCTCAGATCTTTCTTGGGTTTCCCACATTAACACAATAACTGCTAATGCATCCCGAACCCTGGGCTACCTAAAACGTAATCTGAAATCTGCTCCACCTCACCTCCGCAAACTAGCCTTTGAAACGTATGTTCGCCCCAAGTTGGAGTATGCTTCCTCCATTTGGGCCCCACACCAATCCTACCTAATTAAACACATTGAAGCTATTCAAAATCGAGCAGCACGTTTTATCTCATCCTCGTATTCTCGCTACGACAGCGTTTCATTAATAAAATTAAACTATTCTATCCCTGCCCTTGAAACCCGACGCAAGACTTCTCTATTATGCCTAATCCATAGAATGTATTACTCCAATCAAGGAACTTCACTTCTTGAACCTACTAACAAAGATTCACGTACTTTTAACTCTAAAAGCTTCAAACGCATTTTTGGGTCTACACAGTCATTTAACAGCTCATGCTTGCCTCGCGCCGTTAGACTTTGGAACGATCTTCCCGAAGATGTTGTCAGCATTTCAGACCTAACAAGATTTCGCTCGCAATTAACAACCATTTTCATAGAGTAAGTTTCATAGTTCAACTCATAGTCGTAACCTGTTGGGTGTTTGATGCCATTTGCAAAGTATAGGTGCCAGATACCTTTTGCAAGCTGATGTGCTGGATGTTCTGTCGTGATGATTGAAGTTATGTATCAGCTAATTGTGCAGTCGGTTTTCGTCGTATAAAATGCAATTTTTGCTTTCTGTTGTACAGTCGATATTTTACCTTTATTCATCTTATAAAGTGTGACTTTTGTTTTGGGGGTTTTATACTCGTACTTACGAATGCGTGCATTTTTTTGTACTCTGTGTATCTAACCTGCCTCCACCCAACCCCTCCCCCCCCCCTCATGTAATGCCGAAAGGCCTTTGAGGTATTGTGAATAAATAAAGAAGATAACTCTTTTTGTTTGAAAGAAAAAACTATGAAGTGTTATTTTTTGCATATGCCACCTAAGAAGCTAGTATTATTAAGTAAAAATATAAGGGACGCTCTAAGTTTCACTATACTCCGCGTCATTAATATCATTTGTAGACAGATATTTTTACGGAACTCCCAAGAGCTACCAATTAAATTATTTAGGCAAAATAAGACGGCAATATTTAACGGACTTAAAGTGTGCTATCTTGTGTATAGGGATATAAGAGCCTCTTTCCGATCGCCAAACCACTGACCTCTTCCCTTCACTCAGAAAGTGCTAGTTATTGGTACGATTTGAGATCATATAAACACAAATTAAATACTCTGAACATGGAATTACAAACTTAGATCACCTAAACAGGAGCCGTTGAAATGATGCAAATAAAGAAATAAAGAAACACCGAGGGGCCGTCGGCTTTGCAAGCACTTCTTTGTTTTTCATTTTCCAACGATAATCAATTAATGCGCTCATTTCGCCATGCTCTAAACAGAATGTTTTCTTAGACAAAAAAAAAACATGAGGTGAACTATTTGAACGAGAGAAGAGGTGGCCAATAACTGAGAGCGTCCAAGTACTGACGCCGCTCGCGGAGCGAACGCTGAAAGCAGAAATTCGTTGCTCGTTCAAAACTTCGAGGCATTTTTCGCTTCATGGAGTCTAGCCTTTAAAGGTCGAATTTTCAACAAATATCTAGTATAATTTTTGATTGTGTCACTTACTTTCAAAGTGGATCGTCTCCTCAGGCGTCGGGAGCGGAAATATTCTGTGGGGGATTCGGCCGGATTTGTCATGTATTCGCAATGGCTCAATTCCATGTGTAAAGTTTAGGTATCCTTCCTGTTAAAAAGTGTAATATTGATAAATATTGTAAGCATTACCCGTTGCAGATCATTTGTGAATCTGCTAAACATTGTATGCTTGTTAGAAATTAATTGGTTAGGAAGCAGTTTATGGAGAAAGTATTCTAAATATTGCTTTTAAAGTTCTCTCATAAATAATGTCGTTTAGACGCTGTGGCGATGTGAACTTCCAATATGCTTAATACAGCTTCATTTTTACGAAACTTAAGAAAAGTACTGGAGGTTTATAAAATCTTCGCGAAAAAACTAGGTAGTTAATAAATAGAGGATTTATAAATAACGATTGCATTACCTCCTGTATATTTGTATAATCGTATTTATTCTTCCTATACGAATATATGCTTTAAACAATAGTACATACCATTTCAATTCCCACATCGGTTTCGGTAATTGTAAAGGATGCTTTGTGTTCCGAATTTTCAAAAACGCTATTACGTATGTCTGTAGTATCCATCTGAGAAGAACATACTATGAGTAAAACAATGAAAGACGTTTACAATTCTCTGTTATGCCGAATTAGAGCGCAGCTCTTAGGGAGGAGGAGGGAAGGGTGCGGAGGCGAGGGAAGGGTACGGAGGAGAATTTATTGTGAAATTGTGGGACAATTTCCCGGTAAATTTCCCCGCTAAGTTTTGCGGAAAAATAAATTCCCCCGCTAAGTTTAGCGGAAAAATTGCCCGCTAAGGTTGGTGGAAAAACTTCCCCGCTAAATTTAGCGGAAAAAATTTGCTAAGTTATTTCCCTGCTGATTTTAGTGAAAAAAATTGCCCGCTAACGTTTAGCGGAAACTTTTCCTGACTAATTGGGCAGAAAATTTTGCCGCTAAATTTGGCGGAGAATTGTTTCGCTAAATTTAGCGGGACAATTTCTCGCTAAATTTAGGAAAACAATTTTCCCCTAAATTAAGCGGGAAAATGTCCCCGTTATATTTTGCGGGAAATTTTCCCGCTAAATATGGCGGAAAAAGTTTGCAGCTAAATTTGGCGGAAAAACTTCTTTGCTAAATTTGGCGGAAAATATTTCCCGCAAAACGTAGCGAAAAAAAATACCGAATAATTTCCCCGCTTAATTTAGTGAAAAAAAAATTGCCGCTAAATTTAGCGGAAAACTTTCTCGATAAATTTAGCGGAAAATTTTCACCATAAATTCAGCAGAAAACATTTCCCCGCCAAAATTAAGCGAAACATTTTTCCTCGAAATTTAGGCGCCGTGTGACGTCACGAGGGTGACGTCACTCACAAACTTTGCTTTGTAACGTCACGTGTGACGTCATTATGGAAAACGTCCCATAATGCAACGCGTGGTTACGCCGACCGCGACGGCGACGCCACTCAAGCCGGACACGGGCGCCTAAGAGCTGCGCTCTAAAAACTGCGAAGTGATATACATAATGGTTACAGCGGAAATTCTGGACTGTTCTTCTTTGCAAACTGTGGCATTTTATGAAAACTTAGTAAATAATTGCATTCAATGGAATTCGACAAGACGCACACCGAATATCAGAGTGAATGGTTGCACAAATTATCGAGAAAGTAAAACACTCTCAAAGGACGCAAAAAAAGAAATCGTGGGCGTTTTGATTTCGGTATCATCGCATACGAAAAATGAGGGGTCGTTAAAACTTCACTTGAAACAAGCGAAGGGTCTGACATATTTAAACTTAGGTAAATATACTATTAATAAAAGTATTATGAATATAGTAATGATTATAAGAACATCAATAGCAAAACATATGTTTGGTGTTTAGGAAGAAAAAAGATATCGCATTTTATGTGAGCGTACACAAAATAAAAAACAAATCTCGATGATATCAACTGTCGTAATTGATCCGCATGCACGCCAGGAATCAAGACATTAACCGGAGTCGGCAACTCATTTAAATAAGCATGCTTTCTTAAAACCGGTAACAATTCTGCTACTACGGCAGCTTGAAATTTACGAACACTTCCAAAGGCACTAGCGGACACATAAAATATATTTTCAGCGACTGAACAGGTGTACTGTTTATTTTCTAATTAAATTAGCTGAATTTCAAACCATGAGGCGGAAGCATGCCTTCTTGTGAAATGTAAACTTTCCTTACCAATTCATGATTCACCTCTCCATCACCAGCCTCGCTAAAAAACAGACTGTCCCCTAAAACACTGGATTTTTCCAAGTCTATGACGTAGTCTTTAGAAAGTTGAATAGCGCCTCTTGAGTTGCCGCTTCTACTTTCAATCAGAACAGGATACACGACACCTGAAACGGAACCGCTCCTGTTATCTGACCGTTCCATACCCGCAACAAACTTCTCGGCACAGAGGGAGAAACAAAACGGTGGTCACAAGCCACGGTGTCACTCTTATGAAATAAATGGTGCATAGATCTCCCTACAAAGTTTCCTTTCACAGAAAAGGCCAATTAACTAAAAAAAAGGCCTTGTGCAATGTCAGTACGTTGGGAATATAATGCAATGATAGCAGACCACGGACAGTAAGACTATCCTAATGCGAATAGTTTGAACGGAGCTGATTTGGAAGACGGGGAGAGGGGGAGGGAATCTTTCAATCGTGTTTCGTTTGCACTATTTATCATTTCATACGAATTCTCAGTATGCAGTTCACGAGAAGATATACTACTTCACTTGACTACAATTTGCTGTAAGAATAAAATACAACATAAAACAAAAGTACTGAAGAATCTAGACTACCTTGTTGCCAACTTTTTATTAATAATAAAATCTTGATCTTTTGTACCACGCTTTCGTGCCTGTTCATGCGAAAATTTTCTGGATATTTGTCAAACTTTTCGCTCTTAAGTCCTCTAATTGTGCGTTTCCGTGATCAATGGAACATCGTTTTGGGGCGGTCACATATATTTAGTAACCTAATCTGAACAAACGTAGGCTAAGAAAAGCGCGAAGAGTAGTAATTTTCTCAAATGCCCAACAACGCGAAAGGATTTCTGGCAGTTTGGAACTCAGCAAAACACAAACATTACGTGATTGTGCATTCCGTGCACGTACAATGCAATTGTCATTCCGCATTAATAAGCAACATTTGCACCCTCTTTTAATTTGTAGGTGTAATAGGAGAAGCCAAGTGCATGATCTTTACGTAGACCTGGCGTACATCAGCCGTTGAATAATAACAAAAAACATCTGCTTCCGGTATGATGACCCCGGTTTTGATTTCTATCTATTTATGACGCCTTTTGGCTTACTGAAGTATGGAGTACGATGTCTATAGAACTCGTCTCCTACTGGTGTATTCAGGGTCCTACCGCACCCTTACATTAAAAGTCATCCCGAAGTGGCAACAAATGACCTCACAGGAGGCAGAGTGTCACGCTCTCGGTTGTCGCGACCCTGACGGTTGGTGCTAGAAGTCCCACCCCAAATTACGACGGAACGCTCGTACTTTTTCTCGTACCACCGCTGCTGCGACGACGCAAGGATCCTGGCTGACGGCATGAAACTTATATGACGTCAACATGCGGAAATCGGGGGGCAACGTTTTAGAACGCGGTAAACACAGCAGTTGGAGACGCGTTCCAGGCACCATTCTTTGGAGCCAGCTAAGTGACTTCGACAAATCTATAAAAATGAAAGCCGTTTACAACTCCCTGTAACGCCGAATTAGAGCGCAGCACTCGAGGAGGAGGGGGAAGGGTACTGGGGGGAGGGTATATCCCTCCTCCTCACCTCGTCATCCTGCCGGCTACTCCACCACGGGGGTCACGTGACCTTGGAAGGGGTCACGTGACCTCAGGGTGGGTCACGTGACCTCACGGTTACGCCGACGGCGACGGCGACGCCGCTCAAACCGGAATCGAGCGCCTTAGAGCTGCGCTCTAAAAAAAGAATTACCATGCTTGGTTAGAGCGCCGTTCACATATATGCGACCGAATAAGACCGAGAGAGACCAGACCGGTGTTTAAGCCTCTTGCGACGTCTTAGGACCGGATGCGCTGCAGCGGAGCTGGTCCTAAGACATCGCAAGAGGCTTAAAACCGGTACGGTTCCTCTCGGTCGTACTTGGTTGCAAGAGTGTGAGCGGGCCTTAAAGGGGCTGTGCAACGGTTTTAACGTTGAAAGAATTGCCATACTGCATTTTGTATATTGTTCATGCAAGCCCAAGTAACCAAAAACGCGTCACCTTTCCCCGAAAAACTGCTAGTCTGCTGCGTAATTGCAAGGCAAAAACGAATTATTTTCCGATCTGCAGCCACCTGTGGCGGCTACGGGAACTCAAAATGACGGCGTCTCTGGAGGTACGCGGAAGTCAACAAACCCTGTCCCCCTCCGCTGCAGCACTCGCCGTCAGCCCCGTGACGAACCGTCCTTTGTGTCCATCGCTCACCGCGACCTTCGACGAGGCTAATCCTTTCTAAGTCGTCAATCGCGGAGGAAGCGACTGGGGTTTCTAAAGAGAGTGCCCAAGGGGAAACCACGTGAACCTCCAGAGTACGTCACTCGAAAGTCGCGTGGGGAGTTGAGAGGCACTGCGACCTTCGATTTGTTTCTTTTTTTTAAATAAGAACTAGCGCTCCGAAGAAAATGTGGTTTTCTGTTTTTCGTTCCATAGGTGACGCAGATTAATTTCCGTGGTTAATTGGCCAAAGTCTGAAAATTGTTGCACAGCCCCTTTAAGAGTACTAAAAAATCGTTCGCAACTTCTATGTCACAGATATAAAAAACAAATTATTATTAGGCTTGTATTAACCTAGTCGCAATTTTATTTTGCTTGTGTCTTTGAAGGCATTATTTGGCTATAGTAGAATGGCAACGTTTTAAAGTGTACGAATCAACTCGTCCTGTTATCGGCAGATATATATATATATATATATAAAAAACAAAGAGGGGGAGAAGGTGATTATTGAATCCAATAATCACCTTCTCCCCTCTTTGTTCTCAATATTACATGGCTGCACTTGTCAATCTTCACTCATTCCCATTATATATATATATATATATATATATATATATATATATATATTATATATATATATATATATATATATATATATATATATATATATATATATATATATATATATATATATATATTTGCCACTCCTACAATCACTGGCAACTTAAAGGGATACTACAACGAAATTTCGGCGCTCATTTTTTGGTCTATATGTGTTCAAAAGAGCAGTATCACATGGAACATACCAATATCTTGTTAAAAAAGTCTCGAAAAGGAATTTTAAAATGAATTAAACGATTAGCAAAGAGCACCTGGTGGATGTCGCTAACGCCTCTTTGTAATGCTCGTCTAGGAACCTTGACAGCTAGTGACGTAGGTCGTCTCGCCTCCGGCCACGACGAGAGAAGGGGGAAGGAGGAACTCCCCTCTTCCCGAGAATTCCTTTTGTGTGTCGCAGAAGTCACTATTGTCCCCCTACAAGATTATAGAAGATTAACCCGTCACTCGAAATTCGTACAAAAGCAGCCGCTTCGGTGGCTGGAACGACTAGGCCATCCTCTCGACGTCAGCCTCGCCGTAGCTTTGCTCGCCTTGAGACGACCTACGTCACGATTGCGTTGGATGTCACGTGCTCTAAGCTGGGCCTTCTCCGAGCGCTTGCCAGAGTGGACCGTTTATAACGAAAAATACAGCCACCAGGATCAAAATACAAACGTGCGATTGTCATTTACGGATATTCTGGATCATATTCAACCTATTTCTGAACACGACGGGAATATTTCAAATTTCGTTGAAGTATCCCTTTAGAAGTGAATAGCGTGCTGACTGACGAGCATCTCATTATTTTTTTTTCATCTAGTAGGATTGCGGTATTAGAGGATAAGAACACGGAAGAACCAGTCACGAAGCAAAAATCAAGATTGTAATATTAAGCCACACCCTGCGCGTCTTATTTGTCAGCGACTATGAAAGAATCTATGAATACAATCAGTGCAGTAAGTCTACCCAAGCCTACTTAAACCTAATGTCATTCGGGGGTGTGGTGCAAGCCGTAATATAACTTATTTCTCGTCTGCAATACCGTGCCCAGAATTTCTGCAATAACTGTTTACCTTGCTCGAAAGTTCGGAGGATTTAGCCTAGGAAAAATGTAAAATTCGATTTTATATTATTTAGAAAAAAGTCATGCAGAAACATCTACATAAATAGGATCGATACATCACCGGCATGAGTGGTAGCAACGCTGAAAATAATGAGTGTAGCCGAATACATTCTCCCGCGTAAAAACGGGCGTACAGGCAAGAAAATATTATAGTTAAAAGTCTAAAAATGGCTTCGTCAGAAACACCTTTTAAAGGTGAAAAGGGTCAGCGCCCTTTAGAAAACATTGCGCAAAATGCGAGGAAATGAAAACACAAAGTCGTATGACGTACACAGGAAGTTTCATTCATTCCGCTGTAAAAGGCAGGTTTTGCACGAGACGAACATTAACACCGGCAATTGACCCTTTTCAAACGTCAGAGCCATCTAGTGGCAGTATTAATAGCTCCAATTTGTCCTCACTAATGACGGTGATAGGAGATCAAGATCGTCTACATTCAAACAACCCCGACTTTGTGAATCAAAGGCGACTTACGAGGACCAACTTGTTAGAATGGATTACACGCTTCTCTATAGTATGCTTTCGAAGACACTTGTTTCTCCAAAAATGGAAACGCTGCGTAGCGCTGCCGTTAGACCGTCGGATGGATGGATGAATGGTAATGGCTATACCTTTTGGAACGGGCGGCAGCTTGCGCCACCTAGCCTAACAGTTTGTCATCCCTTCTATTTTAAAATTTGTATGAATTTTGTTTTAACACTTTCTCCCCCCCCCTTTTTAAAGCGTTTCCATTGCTTATTTTTGTTCGTATTTTTACTCCTCCGTAGATCGTTTCCACCAATCATCCAATCTCCTCTTAGTTACCGCAATTCGTTCCCTATTCATTCGTACATTTATGTCTGCAAATTCCAGTGCCCCCTCCAAATCCGTAGTCATCCCCCCCCCCAAAAAAAAAAAAACACCAAAGGTGGGACGAAGCCCTGTGCAACTTAAAATTACATGTTCTATAGTTTCCCTCTTGCGGTCGCATATAACGCATGGAGTGTATTTCCTGGAATTAAGCCCTATATGTTTTCGTTCTTAGCACCCCCGTTCTAGCTTCAAACATCAACGAGCTTCCCAATAAATTACCATACAACTGTTCATTCTTTATTTCTTGTTTTTGTGCCCTGTATATTGTTAAAACTTATCCCCCTGCATTCTCTCTTCCCACAATTTCCTCTCT
The DNA here is from genome assembly GCA_037355805.1 of Ixodes ricinus. NCBI lineage: Eukaryota > Metazoa > Arthropoda > Arachnida > Ixodida > Ixodidae > Ixodes > Ixodes ricinus. The sequence goes on along the minus strand of JAZHYW010026462.1, from coordinate 5,589 downwards.
GTTTCCTTTACTTCCTTTTCTACTGATATGCTCTGATCGGCCTCATCTCGTTGAATGTATTTAGACCTCAGCTTGCGGGCTCGGTTTGTCCACTTAGTGTTTAGTCATTTCATATATAGATACTTCTACACCTTTCGCTGCCCACCGTGTATCCTCAATTTCTGCTAGTTTTTGTTAAAATGTTACTTAACTGATCGCTTCTCTACATTCGAAAGATGCCCAACCCGTATTCCCCTGCACTCCCTCATTTGGTGTATTCCCATGTGCCCCCAGTGCCAACCTGCCCATATTATTTTGCTGTATCTCTAGACCTGCCTGGATTTCTGACCTCATAGACGATACCGCAATTCCAACCCTATTGAAAAATCCGGCAAAAACTTCCAGTGACATTCAGTGGAAACGGGTTAATTTCCACTCATTTTCACCAGAAACCAGCGTCATTTACCAGTCTGTGGGGGAAATATTACTGGAAAATACTTTCGCTGAAAGTTTTGCCAGAACCACTTTCGATTACCCGTCGCTGGAATCCTACCGGAAGCCACTCTCATTTGCCGGACACCGAACTTCACTGGTAGCCGACGAAAGGGGAACGGCTAAAGGCAAGGAAGCCAAGACGAGCAGGGGGACTATCTGAGTTTGTAATGGTGGCCGCCAATGCAGTGGCATTCTCGTGAGTGCGTGTTTTAGCTCGAGACGACGTTAAAATCCTGCGAGAAGTGCGTGCAGCGAACTGTTTTGACGATCCAAAAAGGTGAGCAGCGATCACCGGCAACTTGCTATTTGCGACAGGCAAAAGTCGGGGCAGAGCAGGTACGAGACCACTCGGGCGGCATTCTGGTGAGTGCGAGTTTTAACTCAGGACGACGTTGCAACCCTCAAGAAGTGCGTGCAGCGAACTGTTTTGACGATCCAAAATGGTGGGCACTTTCACCCCGTTTTCATCCGAAGCCAGTTTAGCGCAGTCTGTGCGAGATTATTTGCCGGCAAACAGATTTCGCTGAAGATTTCATCGGCATCGGGTTTCCAGATTTCGCTGAAATGTCACCGGCAGCCACTTTCTGTTTCCCAGACGACCCGGTTTTAATCTTACCCGAAACAGTGACTCGCTGCCCTGTTTACCGAACTTCACTCAAAGCCGACGCGAGGGGAGGGGAAGCCGAGGCGAGCCGGGGACTGGGCGTCCTTGGTGCCTCACACCAAGGACGAGTCCCCACGCACCTCTCTCCCTCGCATTGGGTCGTGGAGAAAATGCTCGAAGGTCGTTTTGCTGACTTTTCTTTTAACAAAACAGGCTTCTTTGTCCGTCAACGAGCAACGGCCGGCCAGGAACGAACGCTCAGTCTCGGATTCTCGTTCCATGTGCGCGACCTGTATCTTCCAGAGCAGCTGGGTGTGCAGATGAAAAGAAAATATCTTTCAGTGACCTGTTTCTTACGGCTCTTTGTCCGTCCGGCTTCAGAAGCATCCAGCGAGCGAAAAAGACTGTGCCCAAGATTTCTCAACGTCGGCGGATGTTCGTTTCGCGCGTTCGTGGGTTTCGCTAAGCGTGCTACTGACGCCTGGCGCACCCGCGACGGCGGCATCAGGGACGACATCGTGAGTGTGCCCGGGATTTCTCATCGGCGGCGGATGTTCGTTCCGCGCGGTCGTAGTTTTCGCTAAGCGTGCTACTGACGTCTGGTGCACCCGCGGCGGCGGCATCAGGGACGACATCGTGAGTGTGCCCGGGATTTCTCAATGGCGGTGGATGTTCGTTTTGCGCTTTCGTCGTTTTCGCTAAGCGTGCTATTGACGCTTGGTGAATCCGCGGCGACATCAGGGACGACATCATGATCTGTGCGCGTGATTTTTCAACGGCGGCGGATGTTCGTTTCGCACGTTCGTGGTTTTCGCTAAACGTGCTACTGAGAGCATACGAGTGTGTGTCCGTGTGGTGCACCTGCGCGGTTTTATTACCGTACGTCTAGGAATTTACCCAGCGGCATTGTGAGCACCTTGAAAGATATCTTTTGCGACCAAGAACTCGGTTGTTCCTATTTGGTCTGATTGCTTTTGTCTACAGCTGTGGAAATTGTTTCACTGGTATCGACCCGGTTAAATAGATACATAGAACCTTCAGGTCTATGTGGACTAGCCACTTTAATTGTTACCGAATCGTCCAGCATCTGGTAAACATACACCAACCACGGTTCACAGGCTTCCTCCTAAGTTCCTTCCGTTGACTTCCGAAAAAAGAAAAAAACACGGTGAATTCCGGCCAATCTTCAATAGTTTGCCGGAGTCTTTGCTGAACATATCATCCTTTCGTGCGGTAAAACGGAATGTAAGAAAATGGTGCCTCACGCTCGCGAAATAATAATTTTATAATTACTTAGTGCGTATTCGTTGCCCACATTCCTACATTATTGTTGTTTGTTTGTTTTGTTTCTCCAGTGTTCACTGTGTCACGGTATTTTATTGGCTGCCTGGTCTCATATACAAGCATCTTTGCTTTGGTGGGCCAGCACGCACACATGTATTTTTTCAAAGATAATAAAGATATTATCTGGTGATCTTCTGGTAAATTGTGGCTTTACTGGAAGCGAAAAGAGTCCCATAATCCAGTGAAGTAGAGTTTTACTGAAAATATGCTTCCGGTAGAAATCGGGTGACATTCTAATAAAAATTCTGGTGACATTTGAGTAAAAAACCGGTAGCATTCCTGTAAAACAACCGGTGACATTCCAGTAAAACGTCCGGTGACATTCCGGTAAACTACGGCTTTACTGGAAGCGAAAAGAGTCCCATAATCCAGTAAAATAGACTTTTACTGGAAATTACATTCCGGTAAAAAATATTTTTCAATAGGGTGTTGCTTGTTTGTTTTGTTTCTCCAGTGCTCACTGTGTCACGGTATTTTATTGGCTGCTTGGTCTCACATACAAGCATCTTTGCTTTCGTGGGGCAGCACGCACACATGTATTTTTTCAAGGATAATAAAGATATTATCATCTGGTGATCTTCTGGTAAATTGTGGCTTTACTGGAAACGAAAAGAGTCCCATAATCCAGTAAAATAGATTTCTACTGGCAATAAGCTTCCGGTAGAAATTCGGTGACATTCTGGTAAATATTCTGGTGACATTTGAGTAAAAAACCGGTAGCATTCCTGTAAAACAACCGGTGACATTCCAGTAAAACGTCCGGTGACATTCCGGTAAACTACGGCTTTACTGGAAGTGAAAACAGTCCCATAATCCAGTAAAATAGACTTTTACTGGAAATGACATTCCGGTAAAAAATATTTTTCAATAGAGAAATGACAGCCTTGGGACCATGACTCCCTTTAATACACCCCTAACGACTTTTTATCTATATAGTTCCAGAGTGCCCGGTGTTTCATAATAGCCGAATCTCGTTTCCCCTTCTTTATTCCAATATCTTCATGTTCTTTTAGATACTTTCTTCCCTCACTTAACCATACTCCCAGATATTTGTGCCTTCCTACGTGTTCTATCACTGTGTCCTGTATCTCCAGGGGTTCTCCCGTCTCGTCGTTGAAAACTATTATACCAAACTTCTCTTTACTGAATGTTAGGCCTAAACTCTCCCCTTTCCGGCTGCAAATCCTAATCAATTCCTGTGTTGTCTCACTACTTTTTGATACGAGTACGATGTCGTCTGCATACATTAACCGTGGCAGTACTTGATTTACTTTAAGTCCTTCCTCCACGTACATCAGGTCAAACCCTAGGTTGCACTGTTCTAACCTTTTTTCCATCTCACTGAGGTATATCATAAAGAGCACGGGAGACAATGGGCAACCCTAAGTCCTCTTTTTATTGCTGCTGGTCTTGTTGTTTCGGCTTCCAGTGTTATAACCACTCCATTCTCCGTACAACCCCGTTCTATATACTTAACCATGGTTCCTCCTAGTCCATATCTCTTAAGTGGGCCCCAGAGGTTTCCTGATTCACGTTGTCATATGCCCCTTTGATTTGGTTTGGCTCTGCAAAGGGTAGGTAGAATAACTTTTAAAAACGTATATTGAAGCTTGTCAGAAGCGACACCAGCGGTTTGCTTATCGCAGTGGAGACTAAACATGGCTTGCACTGAGATCCTATCACCGGCCATTGCGGTTGTCTTTCCTTGCTAAGCATGTAGCTTGTACATCACTGCATGAAAACCAGAATGTACGATGACGTCACATGCAGGCCACTCATAAACGCCGTGGTTAACGAGACATGTGAATGTCACGACACCGACTCCTCCGAAACGAGGAAGTACATACAAGCGGTTTTCGAGAAATGGCTTCCTCAAATCTCTCGTCACTCCGATTGAAAAGAAAAAAAAAGTGCGATTCCATCCCCAGAATAACAGTGATAATACTTAAAACTGAGATTAAACAGTCATTTACTTTATCAGCGGCATCTGGCTCGCTGCTAGAGAAGGTCAGAACAGTTCTCAAGGGCTATGTTTGCTCAAGTGATTTCTATTGCCGCGTTCACGACCGAGTTGGCATCGCGCACAGCACCCACGGGAAGGCAAGGGGCTCGAGCCCCACCAGCCAAATTTTTCATTTTATCTTTCTCGTCTCTTTTAGAACGTTCTCATGTTGTAACGTATCGCTCGTTCATGTTCGGAGTGTTCTAGACTACAGGGTCTGTACAAGCTGAGTCGGCAACATTGGGTCAGTCGCTCCTCCGTGACCATCACGAGATGTACACTCTTCTTTTTGCTTCAGTTATGGGTGCAAGCTCGCCTTATCGTACATTTATTTTCAGTTGTTAAAGAAGCCTACTTTTCGTTCCGTGATAATATAGACATGGCTAAGAATGACACCCAAAACTGTAGGGAGACCGGGAGGGATCCAGGGCTGCCAGGTAGATGACGCCACTGTGTTCACTCGTTGTGAGAGGTCACAGGCGTGTCAAAATGACCATTCCCCTGGTAGTTTTGGATCTCTAGCCTAAATCCGCTACGGAGCATCCGATTCGTGGGGAGCCACAGCGCCTTCGACTCCAACTGCAGAAGACGACAAGCCTGCGGGAGTGACCGACTGTCGTCCCGGCATTCCCCATCGCGCTGGGCTCTCGTCATTTCCGGAAAGCGCCATCACGCGTCGGTCTTCCGCCGTTCCCGTCATGCTCGGCGAAGCAGGAAGTCACGTCCCCCAGAGATCGGCTTCCGCTCGGCTCCGGGAAGGTCGGCCGATCGAGATCTGGGCGTTCTGATTCGTGATCCGGAGTCGGCGCTGCTCCAAAAAGACGTGCGAAAGACATCCGGGTTGATCCCAAAAGACCAATGGTAAACGCACGCTCCAAAAAACTCAATCCCGGAGGGCGCCGAAAAGACGAGGTTAATTCGTAATTACTCAAACGTAAAAAAAACCTTGTAGGCACCATGAAGACGACTTTGAAGTTCAGTCTCCAGAGTTCTCAAGCCAAGAAGCCTCGCATCGCCTTCATCGTCTCTGGCCACATTGGCACATATGTGTACGGGCGGAAACGCCTTCTATGGGACCTGTACTTAAATGTACAAATAAATATCTCTCTATCTATCTATCCCCTGTTCAAAAAAGCGGAAACAAACAAACAGCCTATATGTTTCC
>JAZHYW010026460.1:0-20913 GCA_037355805.1 Ixodes ricinus | reverse complement strand
CCCTCGCGCCAACCAGAGAGACGGAGTGTGAAGGTGTGTGACAAATCTGTGCTGACGAGCACTCTGATGATATGTTGTCATGTGCCTCTCTCCAACGTGCATATTGACTCACCGAGACTAGCCTTTGCCGTTTGCCAAATTGTAATGGAACGAATTACAGGAGCTGCTACTCTAATTGCCCAAGGCCTTCATTACTTTGGGCATTTGTTCTACAAGAATGTTTTGTCCGCCATCACTGTGAACTGGGGTGAGCGCCTATTGGATTCAAATGCTGCATTAACGTTTGACGTGAACTGGGGCCCATTCGTGTGCTTTACGCTGAAAAAAATGGTGACAGTCGTGTTGCTTGATGGGGTTTTGCAAAGGGTCTATTGTTGTCATACGTATAGGAAGTGTCCGGCTATATAACAATGTATCAACACATACTATTAAACTAGACGCTCAGAGGTGAGTTTGTTTTTGCCATTAACAAGTTACAGCAGTGTACTCTTAATGTTATTATCATGTGTGTAGTTTTAAGTATCCTTTCTGCAATGCCTACAAAGGCCCCTGGACGGAATAAATTAATAAATAACGTTTTCAGATCACCGGCGTTGGTTTTCGGATGCGCCACATGTTCAGGAGAAGTGGAACAAGTGCAGCCCAGTGCAACAAGTCTGGTATGTCCCATTAATTAATATTGAGGGGTCAGAGATGCGAGTGTCCTGAAAAGGTCCAGCACGCGCGGTGAGCACAATTCTTTGTATATAGACTCTGAAGGCATAAAGACGAGCGGAAATATGTTTATTTGGTTAGTGTATCAAATATGTTTCTTCCCACTTGATTACATAATTATTGGTTCTTTGCAAATGGTTCCAACCCGACTTCTTTCTGCGACAGTCTCATGTCAGGTGTTCAGTCTCAGTACCTGGGGTCTTTTGTTGTCGGATGACGCTCCTGTCACGTCGGTGTTCAGTTTGGTCGAGTGGCAACTTTGACCGACTGATGCCGTCTTATAATCATACGTCATGTGCGGCCACTGACATCTGATGCACTGAAGCTGCAAGGCTGACATTCTAATCCGCGAATTTTCCTGGTAGTTTTCTGCATCAATGCAGCAAGCTCGGGCATAAATTAATGTTTTGGCGTTGGGGTGTCTAGTTGAATTGGCATTGAATAGTAACGGGTAGCCGGTGGTGGTCGTCGTGACTTTGTGGCATAAGTCGCCCTCGGTTCGTCAGATGCCGCTTCGCTCGAAGAAGTCTCCAGTTGAAATGTCTGTTGAACTTGTTCCGAAACAATCTCGGCAATCAAAATAAAAGCCGGGCAACTGATGGCAGGAAGTAGCTTCCTGATTTCCTCCCGGACAACGTTGTGGATGATCTCGCGGATGCCTGGGAGGCTGGCGTCGAAGTTGCAGCTAGACAACTCGAGTGTCGAGACGCTGGGGAGTTGTTGATATTGACAGGCTCGGGCCTGCAGTGTACATTCAATGTTGGAAGCCTCGGTGATATGAACCCTTCGACTGTTGTCGTGGAGTTGTGGACAAGGCTGCCGAAGGTGTTGACCCTCACATGAAAGACATGGGATTCTTAGCTTCTTGTTTTCTGTAGCATCAGAGTTGGCGTGGGTGCTCGATCAGGCGCAAAACATCCTCCACGAAGGCGGTGACGCCCTCGTTGGGGTGTGTCCTGGACAGAATCAGGAATTCGGCCTCTCTCGTCAATGTTGGCTGATGAACATGCACTTCAGCTCAATCTTGCAAACTTCCCACGACGTTAAAGAGGATTCGTGGTTCTCAAACCAGTGCCTGGCAGTTTCTTCCACGAGAAGTATAGGTTCTGCAGGAGCTGGTTGTCCGTCTACCCACTATGGCGGGCGACACGGTCATATATTTCAATCCAGCCCTCGACGTCTTCATACACCTTGCGTGAAAGGGCATCGGGGTGCAAGGTGCGACGGGCATGCAAACGATGGTGGGAGCGGACGCGGTTTGCTGCTACAGGTTTGTCATTGTTGGCTTAGTCAGCTTCGGTTTTTCTGGCAAAAGACTGAAGTCCGGTGGTTCTTGCTGGTAGCAGCGACTGGCTCGGATTTGAGGTTCTTCGTGGTGTATTTCCAAGGTTCGCCCTTGTGGTAATCGCTCGTCTTTCGGTTTTTCTGAAAGGCTCGGGATAGGACTTGGTTCACGGCTGGCCGGGGGTTTAAGACGCGGGATAGTCCGCCACCTGTCTCCCGTTATCGGGCAACTCGGCTGAGGAGCTGCCAGGGTGCACACAGATTGAATGGCTACGGGTAAAGTACCCAGCACCTCCACTAGAACATACGATGACAGCTGAGCATGGCCTGGAACTTTCCAGAGTAGTAAATATTAATAGAAGATAGGACTGAAGCAAGCATCCGTGACAATATAAAAAACTGACAGGAGAGAGTCTATCTCTTACCGCTAGAAAAGCTGTATTGTTTTAGAGGCATTCTGTCCGAATAAATCCTCTCCTTCGGGGTTTGGCGACTGCCGTGGACGAACTGAACTGAAATGGACGTGGAACCACTTTTCTGGTAATGAGCCGATGCAGACTGTCGTTGCAAAGCGGCGTGAATGGGTGGACTGGGTAGGTAACACGCACGATGAAATGTCCATACAGCTTGCAATTCGCGTACCGAGTGTTGATGAAACTTGTGTCGACGAAACGTGCGACAGACAAGCGGAATCAATACCAACTGCAACACCTGTGCTCCGTGAAAGTGCACGTCTACGCCGGAACAATTTAGGAAGCAGCACAGCATCACGTAAAGCACGGCACAGGAATTACCAACTTGAAGGCAAGCTTTCCGGTGCGCCGCACAACCAAAGTAGAGCCTTCGGTCATTTGAACAAAGCGGCACCACGAGTTGCACACTGCCAAGTACGACGCACGCAATTTCCGTCGCCAAACTGTGTATCCAAATATATTGCACACGCTTCACTGCAGACCTCGAAGATTCCGATGGTCAACGAGAGCACAGAAACGTCGCCTTAAAATTTACTTGCGGTATCCGAATCAATCCGAGGTCCGAGCAACGTAGGGCCGATTGTCTCTTTCGTGGCAATATCCCCGTCGGTCACCAGCGAAATGCACACCGTTCCTCCTTCTGTTCACGTTATACCTACGTCAGACACCACGCTGAACTCTGAAGTCGCTTTCGACCGGCCTCATATGACGGCTTCCGCGTCTGAAATCAACTCGCCGACACGAACGACAACAAACAACGCATCCGACAAGCTCCGGCCCAGCTGGGACCAGCCGCTGCCTGGGCGCTGCCATCTTTCCTGTGACGTCACGTATTTGGTTTGGTCAGCGTGACGAGTGGTCACATTTGCGTACAATGGCAGCCGCCTTATGGGAGTCACTTTCGAGTGCAGACCGGAACCCCGGTTTATCGCTCTAAGCCCCTCTACCTCGTTGATATATATATAAGGAAAAGCGGAAATAAATTCGGCTTTGATGCCCTTGAGATTTATTGTCTTCGTTTTCAACAGTGAGTTTTTGGAGGTTTTGAAGCTCCAGCATTCTGGCGCACATTAACCGAAGAATCAGGTTCACGACATAGTGGAAACGGTCAACACATCAGACACTGTAGATGACACGTTTTGCATGTCCCCGAATGAAAGTGCGTAAAATAGAGGAAGCCATGGGCATCTCTTGTCACCCGGTAGATAACATTTTACGTAATGAATTTGAATTTAAAGCAGAAAGCTTTCTGCAAGATGGGTGTTGCATTTTCTTAATGCGTAGCGAATGATCTGCGTTCGGTATTTGCTCCGATTAGAAAAAAAAACATAACATAACAGAAGTTTGAATACCTCACACTTCATCTTTTTCCCAAAACTCAATATGTCTTGGCTAGAAAGAGATTTCGGTCGAATGAAAAGGTAACAGAGGAATTCAATTGCGTATTTGAGGGTCTCGAAGAAAGTTCCGTTCCAAGAGGGAATAGAAAAGCTAAAAGGAAAACCTTGCATCAAGTGCGTTTATCTTCGAGGGATTATGCTTTGCAAATAAACTTGAAATGGTGTTTGTTTTCATTTCATATTCATTTCGAGAACTTTTCGATCTATCCTACTGTACTCCAGGCAACACTACTGACACCGGAGCTTCCCTATCATGGTGAAATGTTATTCTGCTTCGTAAAAATTAACGACGTAGTTACGGGGATCACACCTATGGGGCAAAGTGTCGAAGGCAGCTCTGAGTATTCGACACGAGCACTGCATAATCACTAGACTTGGGCTCGTGAGAATAAAGAGCAAGACGAACGTTTGAGTAGTAGGTTGTGTCTAATCACTGCGGTGAACGTGAATAGCCCAATCCTAACAATATCCCTCCGGCTCGCTGGTGTTTGCCACTTGCCTGCCTAGAATCCCTAACAGAAGATCATGTGCCACTTGTTCCGGCAACGAGTCGAGGAAGCTGACTGTGCTCGTTTCTGTAAAGAAAAATTCTACGACTGCCTTTGAATTGAAATAAAAGCTAATCCGTGTTTCGGGGGTTATGGACGTCAGAATATTTGATCTGAACAGTGCGCATATTATTGTAAGCCTGAAAACTGTCGCACGACCGCATCAAATCTATCACATATCCTTCGGGAGCATTGAATCGCCATAAGGAACTAGGATATGTGATCTCTTCACCTCACGCGCACAACTGGGCCTCAAGCTGAATAGCGTGATCTTGCTTACCCAACGAGCATAAGGTAGAAATCGGCAGGCCTTGCAAACGTGGTGTTTTCGGTGAATCTGTCCAAAGGCTCTTAGTGACTCATGCGATGAGACTATATTATCTTCCTCCACAATGAAATACTCATCTTCTCTCGTCTGTAAACATAAAGAATTAAACAAAAAATATTATATTTAATACTTTTACAACCCCAAATTAATACCGCCGTTGAAAAGGGTGGATGCTTGGTTATCATCGTAAAGTAGTACTTTCCAGATGCAAAAATGTTTGTAGGTCTAATTGTTTATAAAATTGTGCAATACTTGGCATTGAGTCCACTAAGTTAAAATAAGCTAAATGAAACATACGAACCTTGCAAAGACAAATCACAAAGGAGCTAGTTTTGTTCTGACAGCGCCATCTGTCACGAGAATATAGAAATTTTTACAAAATTGAAATAGAAAACGAATGGTTACTTCACAATAAAACTGACAGCTTTGACTGCGCGAACAGAGCACTTGGTAACTTTGATTTAGACAGAAATATCCCCTATTGCTCTTCAGCGGCGCTAATCACTTTGAGACATATGTCCTCTTCTTTTAATTTATTTACACGGATGGTATGAAATCGCGGCATTAAAATATTGCAAGGTCATGGCTGAAATAAGTGTTTTCTTTGTTACCCTCACCGAATCGTAGGAACCCTTCTTAGCAACTAAAATCGACGCTCTTTTCTTACTTCGTTCTGGGCCCCAACACCATTAGATATATGATATGTGTACAGGCACCTGAGAGTGGTATGATGTCTAGCCCTCCCCCCTCCCCTTCCTTTTCGAGACTTGTTGCAAATGTTTTTCACGTTCGATTAGAGGGATACCATCTGTTTGCGACAAACGTATCTTGGTTTTATTTCTCACACATCACACACTGGTATCAACGAATCGACTGCAATTTTTCACAGACTTATTTCTCCGGCTAAAGCTCTCAGCAATGCTTATACTTCGAAAAAGCATGGGCGTAGTTCAGGAATGTAAAAAAGCGAAATGACGCCACTGTGGAAACGTACTTCAACCTCCGCCAGTGTTTCTGCCTTTATTAGCCCACTTGCGGCCTGGCGCAAGTCGTGGCTCCCCATTTCCAACCTGAAGCAAGATGAGCTCTTGTTTGGGCCTCGTCTCTCTCGATTAAATCAATGAACGTGAAGGGGTTCGGGTGCGCTCGTTCCCGACATGGCTTTGATTTTTCGATGCCATGCCTCCATTTGGTTGTTGGTTCTGGATCCCTGCTTTCCGTGGTGGTTCCACCGTTCCAGTTGGAAAATGCCACTCCTCCAAGTCGACGTCAAAGTAATCAATAATCCCGTAAGCTCCGGAATACCGAGCAATATACGTTCCGACGCAGAAACGCCCAGGCGAGGGATGTCAGAAGGAGAAACAAAGGAAAGTGCCACGAGCTTACGAATGAGCGTCCTTAGCTGGCTGTTTCTTGAATATGCGCTTTGGAGCCCAGGCTCTCTCCACGGACCCACACTTTTGCGCAAAATGAAAGTGGCACCCGCGATGAGCAGCTTGGCGAAACACGACGCGCAGACCAGCAAAAGCGCCTGCTCAAAATCCGTGATGAAACTTTCAGGGGTCGGCGAAGGAATCCCTAGCAGATGTGTATGTAATTATAGCCGCTTCAAACGCACGGCATAAATTTGTAGCTAATTCGCCCGAAAACAAGAAGGTAAACGGGTGCGTTAGGCACTCCGTCAGTTACAACATGCAGAGTTACAAGTTGGTCACACATGAAAGGTAGAGCAAAAAAAAAGTCCCGTCCGCAAAAATTATTTTAACTGACGAAAGCCGTTCCATGTCATCTCGTGTTGCTAAGGCAACTATTCAAGACGCGGGTCTCTGCGGTCGTCAATTCTCAGGAAGGGCTCTGCTAGTTCTGTCTTTGTGAGCATCGTTGTGTTGCAGAGGTTGGCCGATGAGGGAAGCGGTATTGCGCTGAGCGCCGTTCCCGATGCATCGATCCTGCGCTGGCAAACGTGGGTACTTCCTGCTGCGTCTTCATCTGCCACCTAGAATAAGTTTAGTGATTTGGTTTAGCTAACTTTGCATGATACCTTCGTAGGCGTGATAGATATAATAATCTGGAAGGAAACTGCAGAGCATGTTTGAGAAGGTCCGCGTTGAACAACCTTGGCACGGGTGTATTCGGGTTGAGTGCTGCTGCCTTTTTCAGCGCCACGCGCAGCTGGTCCCTCACAAGCGTCGGCTCGTCTGTTGCATGGTTATGGTCGCCTATGAGTAAAGAAGCGTAAATGTGTAATGGCATTTTAACGGCCCGTGTATGTACTTGGTGGCGCTAGTAAGAGTAAGTAAGAAAAGAACAAATATAGCAGCGGCTTCTATGCCGTCTAAACAGGACCGTCAAAGACAAATCGAATATAGCAACTTACGGGATCTGCTTTTCACATTGTCCCCTGTCTCAAATCGAAGCCGCGCATCCTGATGAAGGGTAACGACAACGACACGTAACCGTTCCGTTTACATTCTGCCGTTGCTTGTGAAACATGTAACCTCCAAAGCGAAGACACTCTTTTTTACAGCGGAGCTGTTAAGGGCTAAGTCCCCCAGGATCGTCGTCCGTGTATGTCGACACAAACCTACCTGGACAGCTACCGCCATCTATAAGCGACGGCGGCAAGCACACAACCAGTATGGTTTCCACCGTCGCTCAATAGCGTCAACCTTCCAGCTATATTTGAAGCAATGGACAGTTGGGCGCGTTGGTGGAATTCATCGTAGAAACAACTCGAAAAACAGACGACTGCGACGAAGAAGCACACAGTGTATCAGAGTACTAGCTCCGCTGGTCTTCCTTCTTCACGAGAGTGGAAAGTCTGAACGTTCTTTCCTGCATTCACTCTGCACAAACTATGACATTACCCCTGACTGATGTCTCACAGTTCATTTGATCGTGTTGTATTTCGAAGTGCAGCGTTAATTTTTTAAGTGCGAGGAAGACGTACAGTTCCGTGTTTTGACACAAAGACGGTTCAGCGTTTTATGACTCAGCGCCAGTGTTGGGGCAACGGGTTACTTTTCATCAGTAACGCGTAACGTACTCGTTACTTTGTTTTCAAAAACAGTAACGGGTGACGTAATTACGTTACGTATTTCGAGTAACTGGTAAAATGATTTACGTTACTCGCTTTCTTTTTCTTTCTCAGACTTAAAACAAAAATTAAACAATATTTTTTGCCGCTTCTAGGCGCCAAGCTAAGTGCAGTTTTGTGTCTTTTTTTCTCTTTTACCCCTTTTTGTGACCATTCGGGTGAAGCCATGAAAAGATAAAGTAATTGTGTTCAGTGTCTGCATGGACATACTGTTTCTTGAAATATGGCGCTTAAGCATACCTGTAACGTGAAAACATTACAACGTGTCAATTCATAACTAAAAAAAGTAACGCCAAGATAACGTGCGTTACTTTATATCGGTAACGGTAACGCGTTCCTTTTATTTGCAAGTAATTGAATTGAATTGAATTGGTTTTATTTAGACACTAGGCCTAGGGTAACAGGGCAAAAGAGCAGATTAGCTCTGCCTGACATGACCCTATCACCCCGTTTACAATGCTCAGCAGGCGAAAACAAAGCAATAAAATTAAAGAATTACAAGAAGATACGATAGCACATCAGCAACGATCAACGCAGCATGTTTTGTACAGAGCTTATACAATCGTTAGTCGCACTTAACACTTTGGAAAGAAATGAGACAGGTGATACAACTCACACACAATGAAATCATAATCTAAAAGCATATACTCAACGTGACATGACAGAAGGTACCGCTTTATATTAATTTTAAAGCTGTGTTTTGGCGCACTAATACAGAGATTATTTCCTTAACGCCTGGATGTTTATTTAAGAAATCAGGTATCAAGTATGCTATTTGGTGATGTCCATAATTCGTCCTAGACCAAGGTACTCTATAGGAGCCGTGTCGAAGATTGTATCGTGTATTACTGGGAAGAAGTGCGTCAACAAAACTGGTGGGGTCACTAATTATTTCGTTATAGATATGCACTGAAAGATTAAGAATGGAATAGTTGACTAGTGGTAAGAAAACTGTGTTTAAAAAAGAACTGTGCTGTGTGGTCAGTACGCTGAAGGTTTCATGGATACAACTTATTGCTTTTTTTTGCAAAGAAACAACCTATCAATATTTGTTTTTGTTGTTGAACCCCAGACTAATAAGCAGTAATGGAGATGAGAGTACACTGAAGTATAGTACAACTGACGTTTTAACCAGCATGGAGCTAGCAATCTAATTTTGTATACAATACCAATAGATCCCAAGATGCTTGCATGCATATTATTTATATGAGGTGTCCAGCTTAGATTTTCTTACAAAAAGAACTCTCAAAATTTATAAACGTTGATACGCTCGCTCACAGGGTCATGGAATTTTTAAAAATATTCAAAATCGTCAGGTTTTTTGTGGCTTAAAAATTACAGTATTTTGTTTTCGTAACATTTAACTGAAGTTGATTAGAGTCAAGCCAGTCCGATAACTCGTTGAGCCGCGTGTTAGCAGTAACTTCTAGATGACGTAAAAATGAACCAGAAAAATATAAGCTTGTATCGTCGGCATACAAAACTATTTCAGGAGTGTTTGATGTACGTACAATATCATTAATATAAATAATAAAAAATAGAGGACCGAAAATAGACCCTGTGGAACCCCATGCGAAATTTCTTTAGGCTTGACCGGTATCCATTAAAACACGTATATTGTGACCGACCATATAAGTAACTACATACCAAATCTAAAGCAACACCTCGAATTCTATAGAACGGTAGTTTATAGAACAATAAATCATGTTTAATGAAATCAAACACTTTTCTAAAGTCTAGAAATATTCCAGTGGTAAATAGATTTATATTCAGAATTATTGGTTAATTTTCTCTTTATACTAAGTAGCGGCATTTCTGCTTACTTTTTTCTTGAAAATTGAATTGCTTGCATTACCAAGACATCTCTTATCATTCAAAAACTTCCTGAAGCGTTTTTTATCAGATGTTCTAATACTTCTGAAAACAAAGGAAGTACGGTTATGGGCCTATAGTTATTAATGTTGTTAAAAGAACCTCCTTTGTGCAAAACAGCAGCTCTTGCGATTTTCATGCCACCGGGAAAAGTATTAGTTGCTAATGCAATAATACATATATGCTGTGGAGGAGAACACAAAAGATGGGCGACAGCTATAATTGGTATAGCCTCGCTATCATCTGCTGTAACGAGTAACGTATTTCGTTACTTTTTTCGGTAACGCCTGCAACACTGCTCTCGCGTCCACGACCTATCTCAGACCGAATTCCGAGTCCTGACCTTTGCTCGACCTCTGCTTTTTCCCCGCTGAATTTAGCGGGAAATTACGTCACACGACTTTATGTCACGTGACCTATAGAAACATTTTGTTTCTCCGCTAAATATAGCGTAAAAAAGTGATGTCATGTGACTTGGTCACGGGACCTAAACGGAATTTTAGCTTTGCCTGCTAGATTTAGCAGGAAAAATTGACACCACGTGACCTCAACTCCAGTTCAGTTTCCCCGCTAAATTTAGAGGAAGGAATGACGTCACGTGACTTTGTGGCAAGTGACCTACACACAAATTCAGTCTTCTCACCAGTGTTGCGGAATGGGCACCCCATTCCATTCCAATTCCATTCCGGGGAATTAGAGTTTGCGATAATTCAATTCCTTTCAACTCCTAGGAATGGGGACACTGGGCCCATTCCCACTCCTGGAATGGCTGAATCGTTCCATTCCATTCCTCTAATTCCTAAACGTAAAAATTGGCACTTGACAGCTACATTGTGTTGCCGGCATAAGCAGCATAAAGCTGACATTATCAAACGCATAGACAATTGCAAAAAAAATGCTAACTGCCTCAAAAAAGCACTGGTTTTACTAAGCGGAGCGCTGGTGGCACAAAGTGTTTGTTTACATTGTACTGCAAACATTGAGAGAGCCCCTTGATATGTCGATGCTTGTTTAAAACATCGGTCTTTCGACCACGTAGCTCGCAACAAACAGCAAAACTTAAATCCACGAATTTTTTTGGCAAACGTTTTTGCATTTGTTTTCTAGGACATACGCGGCCAGCGTGTTTGTTTGATAAGACCATAAAAATATCCAGTTCGTGCGTGGCGCAGAAATAAGATATATTACTGTATTCTTCAAAATACCCTGCACAGCAATACGGCTAGTACGCTGCTGGAAGCGACTTCATGGCCATGCACAGTGGCAAGAACACATCCTCTGACAAAGTGCAACCTCTACGGCGCAGCACGAGAGACTGTATAGACCATGTCACGAAACTGTCTTTCTGCAGGTCTAGTCAGTTCGGTCACGCGACAAGAGCGGTGATGATATGTCTACTTCACCTTACGATGGACCGCAACAGACAGCACGAGAGCCATCGAAACCAATCCAGTGCCTTTTCTGAGTGTCGCGTGACCCTGGGGCGCTGCAACGCGCCGTGCGTGTAGTCCCCTCACGGTGCTGGATTGCCTGGGGTGACTCGTAGCATCCGCAGCGGTCCATCGCAAGGTAAAACAAAGTATGCAGACAATAAAGTCAAAGAAAATTAGCGGGAATCCGCTAGCTTGCTTGTAACCCTAACCCACCTGAATGTAAAACATATAACACGGAAAACAAGCATCGGAACAAAGACCAAGTAAAAGGCAGACTTACACGTAAAAATGCAGTATAAAAAACAAGCGTCGGAGCAAAGCGCAAGCAGAGAAGAGAGAAGTGAATCTCGCTTTGTTTTAATGCCGAAGCAAACCCAGATTTCGCACTTCAAAGGAGCGTGCACGAATGAACGTGGAAGGCAGCAGGGTTGGCCGCCTGCTAAACAACGCTCCTCGGAACTATAAGAAAACAATAACTGATCATCTTTCGGCGGCGCGCGAGTCAACGAGTTATCAGAGCTCTGCGAGTTATGAGTCGTCCCCCGCTCCCAGATCTCAGTCTGTGCGCACGTGTATTCTCCATGCCTTCGTTTCTTTTGCTTGGTGCTTGGTTTCTTGTTTCGCTCGCTCTCGTGTAACGCCAGTAAAGCCCGTCGCCTGCGCGAAAGGCGCCACCGCCACCCCCCCCCCCCCCCCTTTCCCTCCCCTTCTGCTCTTTGCTTTGACGCTTCTTTTTTGTATTGCATTTCTTGCGCATAAGTCTGTTAGAGCTCCAAGCGGGTTAGCTGTTCTCGCCCGCTCATTTTATTTCTGAGCAACTGGTCGCTTCGCTGACTGGCACAAATTCGCTAAACGTAAAAAAAAAAAAATAGAAGAACCGGGCTTATTTTATTTCCATTCCATTCCGGGGTCACGAAACTTCGGAATGATTCCGGAATCATTCCAACTCCGGAGTGGCAACTCCGCAACACTGCTTCTTCACTAGATTTAGCGGGAAAAAATTCGTCTAAATGGGAAAGGTAATTAACTTGCGGATATATTTATCTATTTTACCTGCCATGTCTGTTGTCATTTTATACAAATGGGTAAACGTGTAGTAGTTTCTATAATAACTTATAATATTTTTATTATTTACCTATTATATAAATCAGTATATTGAACATGCTTTTGCATTTGGCACGATTCTGCAAAACTGCTTTGCAGCGCTGTCATATCTAAAACACGACGGTGTATCAAGCTGGGCAATACAAAATCCTTCCAACCCAGGAAACATGAGCGTTTACAGCATGGTGGAGAATAAAATTCAGGACGATGTAAATCGTGATTTCTATCATGATTTCAATAGTGATTTGAATCAGACCTGTTTTGCTACGATAATTTGAATCAAAGCAATTCCACAAAAAATTATCCCGAAATATTTTTATAATTTGCCATTTGTCTATCAGGCAATGCATTGTATATTCATTGTTTTCTTTTTAAATCAAGGAATCGCAAAACAAAACAAAAACATCTCACAACGCACTGAAATCAAGCATAAAGAAGTCGTCTGAGCAAATTGGAATCAAACAATATTGCGCTGTTTTTTGTTCTACAAAGTCAAAGTTTACTAAAAAAATCAACTAATCCGTACTTTGTATTTACAGTGTTTCTTTCTTCTGCATTTTTTCCAGTGGTCGGATGGACTTATTAGTCAATCTGCCATGTTCAAAAATACATCTAGTGATCAAATGCACTTATTCGTAGCTATACTAATGCAAAAAAAAAAATTCTGGTATAATGCAAATAAATTTGATTTAAATCATAGGTCTTCATTATTTATAGTTAAACAAATAGTCATTGTTTTCCGCTCACTGGAGTCCCTTTGGCAAAGCGCAATCTGATCGAAACGGTATGTAAATAAAAAAAAGTCCGCTTTACATGAAAAAAAAATTGTTTTCTTCTAAACATTTTGAGTTTACAATTGTGTTGCACTATTGATGGCAATAACAAGATTCAAATTTAAAGACACCATAGTGTGGGGGTTGGTCAATGAGTACGCACCTCAAACCGGAATATTCCAACAAGCTGGAGGTTTATTCGAGGCTTGTGAACCGTTTTGAAGATTGCATTCACCTGTGTGCAAGAAATAAGACATTGGAACGGGCGTCGGTAATTGGAGCACGAAAGCTTCAATAAGGACTATTGATTTGGTCAATGAATACTGACATCACAATATTATTTCTGAAGAAGAAGAAATGCAAAGCATACGCACGATGTTCATCAGCCTTATGACGTATCGAGTCTGTAGATATTTGCTTTCTGAAGTACTTGTGTATTACACTATCGATCATAACGTACATTTCCGGGTCGCCACTCGCTTGGGAGCTCTGCAGTGTCATCTAGAAGTTTCAAATCATTGGCATGTACCTCAGTGCTTTGCAAGTTTAGAATTGAGCAGAGCAATCACTTTTTTATATTATGCACGATGCCAGCCAGATAAGCTGATCTTTGTTTTCATGATGCAAGATAGTCGAAACAGTCTCTCCGATTGAAAGTTTCAAATTAATTATATCATCAAAGTGCGATCTCCAATTGTACAAGGTGATTCGAGGAGACGCGCAGGCTTTCAATCGACCGCAAAATTCACGGTTTCTAACGTATCGCAGCTACGATTTTGTGCAGCGTTACCCCCAGATGGTGCATTTTTGTGTAAAATGTTGCAAGAGCGAGCTTACCTGAGGAAAATAGTAAAGAAAGAATAAGGCTTAGCTTCTATGGAAACGCAGCGACGCCACCGGTCTTCAAACAACACGGCGCCGTTCCGCACGGGAGACAAGAGATGGCGCAAGCGGTCGCGACGCCAACTGCCGCCAACGAACGAACATACGACGCCGAGAGCCGGCGTGCACTTTAGCAGACAAGGAACTGCAGTTCCTTGTTGTTACCGCGCCTGCTTTGTTTCTGCGACTGTCGCCGCCTGCGGAACGCAAGCCGCTTTTGAGTCGAAAGGATCGTCTGCTAAAGCGCCGGCTCTCGGCTGTATTACAGTGGCCGTATGCTCGTTCGTTGGCGGCGTTCGTTGCGCCATCTCTTGTCTCCCGTGCGAAACGGCGCCGTGTTGTTTGCAAGACCGGTAGCGCCGCTGCGTTTCCATAGGAGCTAAGCCTTTTTCTTTCTTTACTTTTTCCTCGGGTAAGTTCGCTCTTTGCAAATTTTACGAAAAAAAAAGCACCATCTGGGGGCAACGCTGCACAAAATCGTAGCGCGATAGGTTAAGAAACCGAATTTTGCGGTCGATTTAAAGAGCCTGGCGTCTCCTTGATTCACCCAGTAGTTACACGCGCAGCGTGCTGACCACTACCGAAATATTTCAAAGCAAAAACCTAAAGCAGGAAAACTAGGGTTTCTACTGTGTACAGAAACTTGCTCGATAGTCATAAAATGGTCAGTACGCATGCTGCGCATGTAACTGAAATTGCAGCCTGCTCCTTGGTGTACGTGGAATTGGTTGAGAGGACTACTGAGAAATGTTAAATGTTTTACAAATAAAATCAGCTTACTTTTTGGCGGTAGACTTTCATCGGAACGTTCTTCAACAGGAACTGTAAACATCATAGCAATATTGAATGTAAAAGTAATCAAAGTCGAAGAATATAACTTTTCGAAGGCATGCTTCTTCAGTGAAATTATGGAGGAACAGTTCGTGTCTTGCTGTCAATTAGTTTTTTTTCATTTCTGCTGGCCTGTTTTTGTGGCTTTTAGTCGTTAGCATATCTTCAAGGTAATTTTCTCAAATAGTTACAATATCCAAAGTCAGCGCGTATGTGTTTATCTAAATAGCATCACCTCAAAACTGAACCATGCGAAAATAAAGTAGATCACTCGTTTTGCTTGAAAGAAAAGACGGCGAAGTGTTATTTCTTGCATGTGTTACCTAAGACGCAAGTATAATTAAGTAAAAATATAAGGGCGCTCTAAGTGTCACTATATCCGCGTCATAAATATCATTTGCAGGGCACGTAGCCAGGATTTTGTTTCGGGGGGGGGGGCGCCATGGCAAAATGCTGTATAAGGGGAGGGGGGAGAGGAGGTCCCAGCAAAACGTGGAAGATTTCGGGGGGGGCCCGCCCCATGGGCCTCCCCTGGATACGTGCCCGATCATTTGTAGACATGTTTTCTCGAACTCCTAGGCAGGGACTCAAACCGTAACCGTAACCGAAACCGAAAACCGTTTAGGAACGAAATTTTTTCAGTAACCGTAACCGGAACGAAACCGTTATTTAAAATTTATAAAAACCGTAACCGTAACCGTAACCGAAAATTATTCACCGGTAACCGGTTTTAACCGATATTAACCGAAATATAAAAATATTAGTTTTTCTCAAGTATGACCTGAAGGAGAGATCTTTAAATGCTGTGGCCATTTGACAGAGATACTCTCGGCGAGTGGTGCATCTGGTAATATATTTCCGTTCAATCTAACTTCAGGATTAAGAATACTTAGTTGGACTCAGTGGTCGAGCTTATAATAAAAAAAGTCTCTGTTTCTAAATCTGCCACACTCCTACATCGCTACATGTATTCACTACGTGTTGCCTTCAGGGTATTAACTAATAAGTTAGAATTCTCAGATGTCCATCAAACTCAGTTCTATCAAAACCACCGATGTTCCTGACATGCAGTAGCCAGTTTGAATAAACGAGGTAAATTGACCATCATGCAGAGCTGGCGCAAAAAAAACAAAAACCTGGTGTTCATTTAGTCTGAAACGTGTCGCGAGCGACGATATTGAAACAACACAGAAAGAAAAAAAATGTCAGAGGTTCGACATTGGCGCTTTGTATGATATATATATATATATATATATATATATATAACCGGGAGCGACGGAAGGAACGAGGAAACGTCCGAAGGGTTTCCGAGTTTTTCTTTTCCTGCCGAGACTCTCTTCCGAACCCAGTGGCAGCCACCGGCACTGCCACGCATCTCAGCATGACAAGAGAACAAGCCAAGGAGAAGGATGCCTCGTCGTCGAACGCGCCAACGCACTTGGCCGCCGATGACGGAGCCGCCCTCGTCCAACAGACAGGGGATGCCATTTCTGCCTCCTTCGCCTCAACCTTGGGAGCTGCCCCGCTTCCATCGTTGATGCCAAGGTCGGTCTCGCCCCACACGGCCAGCAGTCTCAACAGTCCCTGTCGCAGAACTCTTAGCGCGAGCTATTCGAACGTCAGCACGGTGAGCTCAAACATCTACAGACGCGCCAAGAGATCGCTTCTAGCATCGCCGGGGCCCTTTCCATGCTTCCGCCGGAGGCATGGCTTCTACGGGAATCATTTCTACGAGAGTCACCAACGCGATCCGACTACCTGCACTGGAGCCCCACCGCCCATTCCAGAAGCGAGGGTCTGTCAGGCCTACGACATTCTGCGCGACCTCGCCCAGAACACCAGAAGTTTGTCCACGAGAGATGTCCACGAGATCCGTCATCTCCACCCGTATCGGTTCTACTGGGATACCATGCTCACCGAACACCAGCACCTCATTTTCGATAGACTGGAACTTTTCCACGTCGTCGCCAGAGGGAACTAGAGGACGGCTATAGTATCCCAGACGTACAGGCTCGAGTCCGAGGTTTTCAGAGAGCTCCCCGACCAACTACCCAACCAGCCTCGACGCGGACGCCACACGTCTCGTGGTCCCGCGAACACCAGCTACCGCCCAGGCACCAAGTTCAAGAGGCCCCCCTAACTGTGAGTCCGGCAGCTACCCTGGGTCTTCAAAACCCACCAGTGCCGTAATCGACGGCACGGTCGTCTGCTCCTGGACGTTTTCCCGGTCGAGGACGTTCTCGCCCATGCATTTTGCGAAGCTGGCGTCTCTGCTTTTTCTTGCCCGTGCTTGATGATGGACCGAAGAAAACGACCCATTGGATCCGGACTCGACGGCCACCGCCGCAGAGCGAATCCTGGCGTGGCTCAGCAGGACCGACAGTGTCATCGCGCCCCACGCCGATGACGACTCCTTCGGCACGTACGATGGCGAGGAGGAAAACCACACCAACACAAAGGAACACACTACAAACAAACAAAGCGACGTCGAAGACTCCGATTCGGACCTGGGTAGCACTGCCTACAAGTCGAAAGCGATGGGACCTCCGCCGCCAGTCCACCCGACCCAGTAGGCACCTCAAGTCGACTGGGCAATGTTTATTGAGGCATAGTTTTCACGGGCCGCCCGACTTCGGCGCACTTTCCATTTGCTGCATGAAGGCTTCTTGCTTTACGGCCCGCCCACCTCTCCCTGACCAGGTCCCCACGATCGATGCCGCCAGAACCAACATGTTGGCGGCATCATCGAACGCACGTGGTCTGTACTTCAACCCCGTCTTCCTCGTATCCAAGTCAGCCACCGAGTCCCGCTTTGATTTGGACTGCGCCGCACTTACTCCTTACCTCCAGGCACCTCAGTTCCGCCTGACTCCGCTACCCCAGGCCATCAAAGTAAACCTCCTCCCGCCTCAAGCGTATATGGTGAAGCTCGACATTGCCGAGGTCTTTTACCATATCGCGCTTCATCCCTCCTCCCGTAACCTGACCACATTTAGAGTAGGCCGCCGTTACCGCCGTTTTTGCCGTATGACCTTCGTGATACACCCGGCGCCGTTTTACAGGCAGCTCTTGGCAACAACCATTGCCAGGGAAATGCGCGCGCGTGGACTCTGGGCTTGGTCTCACATAGACAACTTTTTGTGCGCCCGTCCCGACCCAGACAGGTTGGCGTCTACGGTGCGCCTCCTCGTGGAGGACTTGCTGCGGTCGGGATTTCGCTTAAACCTAAGCGACACGAGCAGAGCGCACGCGACGCATGGGTTTTCTTGGGTTCAGGCTCGACACAGCCGATGACACCATTTCGCACACGCCAGAACGGCTCTGAGCCATTCCTCGCGTCCTCCGCTCGCTGGAGGCGCTCTAGGGGGCGGCGGGCTACTTGGCATTTTACTTTTCTCTCGATAACTCTGGGCTTTTTCTTCTTCGTCCCTCGTTTGACAAAGTTTCAGACCAAATTTCTCTTTCACTCAACTGGCTTCCCTTTCTTCTGCGTGTTTGGCCGACTTTGCCGCACTGCCGACCGCTCCCCTTTTTCCCCACTACCCAACTGCGCATGAGCAGATGCCTCCGGATTCGGTTACGGCGTAGATGTTGGGGACTGTGAGCAGGCAATAATCGCCTCTCTGCCGAGACCAATATGCCTTCGGGAAGGACTCGCCGTGTTGTGGTGCGCGTGCATTGCCTATACTCCGTTTCACCTTATGTTGTACCGCAGCGGAGGCTAGAAGCGCGAGCTCATAGCGTTGGCAGCTGCTCTTAAGTCACGAGAGCTTGTGCCGCCGAGATCTGCCCCAGAGCAAGGAGCTCGCGCTTGTGGCCTTTTCTGCGGTACATCATAAGGTGAAACAGAGTATAGAAAGGAGCACTGCAGCACACGAAGAACAGAGCTTTCGCTCCGGCGCTGCGCTGCGACCATGGACGAGCTGCGCTTGGGCTGATTACCTCAGCGCAGTGACTTCTCATTTAGGTCTGCGCACCCTTTATGTAGCAAGACGTCTGGGGTCAGCGAGCTCACGCTTACTTCAAGCGGCAGATACCAAGTCTGCCATGCTCAGAACGTCGCGAAGCAGAATCGTCTCAGCTTTAGGTCGAGCTGTGCAGCTGAGTCACAAGGCGATAGCACGGTCTACGTACACTAGCCCGTAGCTATCATCGCGATCTACTGAAACAGCATACATACCAAGGACTACACATCCGCCCGCTCAGCCAGAACGGGAGTGCTCCAGTATCTCCGTTCGAGCACACACAGAAGCTTCCGCGCAGCGCTGCGACCATGGTCGAGCTACCTTAGGCTATTCCCTGTGCCATTTTTCTTTCATTTATTTATTTATTAACATTTATTGAAAAGCTCAGGAAACCGTTCGGACGTTTCCTCGATTCGTCCGCCGCCCTCTGCACGAGAAGGAAAAGATGTCTCGCGCTGAGAGCGCGAGGACTCAATGGCCCGCCGGCTTGCCATCGCGTGTCAAGCCCACAACGGCAGGTCGGCGGGGCTCATGACCGACGGTACCCATTTTATTGAGATATCTTTATTAAGAAAAAGAAGAGAAACGGCACTGGCAATAGCCCAAGGCAAAGCTCGTCCATGGCCGCGGTGCAGCGCTAGAGCCAAAGCTGTGTTGTCCGCTTGTAGAAGAGTCCCTTTCTCGCCAATGCACGCGCACCAGAACGCGGCGAGTCCTTCCCAGAGGTATATTAGCCTCGGCAGAGGGGCTATGATTGCCTGCGCATAGCCCCCTATAAGTAATCCAAAACCGACTCCGGAGGCATCTGCCTATGCGCTGTTGGGTAGCGGGGAAGGTGGAGCGGTGGGCAGTGCGGCAAAGTCGACCAAACACGCAGAAGAAAGGGAAGTCAGTTGGGTGAAAGAGGAATTTGGTCTGAAACTGTGTTAAACAGGTGGACAAAGAAGGAAAAACCCAGAGCCATAAAGAGGAATTCAAAATGCCAGGTAGCCCGGGGCCTGTATAATATAATATAATATAATATAATATAATATAATATAATATAATATAAGCACACCCGACAGGACATTGGGAGGCCCAGAGTTCAAATCTTGGCTCCGCCATTTATTTTGGCTTTCGGCGGTTTCGTAAAACATTGATTCATTCGATGAAGTACTGTTCATTCATCTGCATATTTTCGATATATATATATATATATATATATATATATATATATATATATATATATATATATATATATATACATATAGTATAAATAAGGTACGTCCGCACTTTATTTTCATTTTTTTGCGTCCACACGTTTTTTTTAGTTTTTCTTATATATAAATGCACCATTTTTCTAGCGTCACAGAATCAGCCAGCGAGAGACGTGCGCTTCGATAACCATAGGCAATTGCTTGGAAATAGCAAACATGACGTAGGTGTAACATGGCACAACAACGAAGACTAGGGAAAGGAACGAACAACGCATGACATATTTTTGCAGCTTTCTGTGTTGTTTCTGTGTTGTTCGTTCAGCTCCTTAGTCTTCCTTCTTTTGGGCTATTGCATTTATATTATGTATGACTTTCACCAACTAGCCCAGCTCTCAATTTTATTACTTTATTGCACTTAGCAGTATTTTACTAGAGGATGGCTATAGTTCTGCTCCTTCCGTCAGTGTGGGCGAAGACTCGTCTGCATGTATTAGGTTGAAATAAACTATAGCGACGAGAAGGTGCGAATGGCTCTTCCAGAACTCAGTGGGAACTTTCTTAGGGTTATCTACAAATGCTGCCCAACAACAAAGTAGGAATATTTTTTTTCAATTTTTTTTATATAGAATGCGATGATCCCCAAGTAGCGGAAGTAACACGTATGCTCGGGTATCAAACTATAGAATGTAAGTAGATGTAGTGAACAAGCGTTGGAGCTAGAAACGTGTGCAACTTTTGACCAATTAGAAGTATTAAGACGTTTCTAAGCTCCTTGAATTTCACGTTGTTGGATATGTGGGACTTCTTTAAACCGTTTATTATAAAACGGCTGTCTAGCATTCCAATTAAACACATTATTGGAAAAACCGAAATAAACCGGTTTTTAGGAACGTGTAACCGGTAACCGAAACCGTAAAAATTGAAACCGTAAAAAACCGAAACGAAACCGTTATCAACAGGAAGCGGTAACCGTAACCGTAACCGAAACCTTTATTTTTCGGTTTGAGTCCCTG
>JAZHYW010026453.1:0-14297 GCA_037355805.1 Ixodes ricinus | reverse complement strand
AGAAGCCATGGATTGCCATCTGGAGAAAACTTGTGGCCTTAAAGGTTTCCATCACTCAATTAAAATGACTGCATTTGTTTTCGAAGTGCTTTATTTAAGATATCGGTTGGTCGTTCTAAATACCCAACAATGCCCCTGATCCAAGAATCTTCCTGTTGTTCGGTTGAGATTGAGGTTGTATGAATTTTAAGCTAGTTCAAAAGTGTCATCTATATTATCTAGGCGTTCGTCTGGACCCTCGACCGGACAGCGTGAGATTCTGTCTGCGTCCGTATGCTTCTTACCATAATTGTAAGCAACTGTGAAGGTGTATTTCTGTAATGCCAGTATCCATCGACCGAGACGTCCTGTTACTTTCTTAAGCGAAGAAAGGTAACAAAGGCCATGATGGTCGGTGACGAGTGTGAAACGGCGTCCATATAAGTCCGGTCGAAATTTGTTCATGCCCCAAATGACGGGCTTTCGTGGATCATGTTCTTCTCTACTCATATATATATATGTATATTATATATATATAGTGGAAAAGAAAATGATGCACGAAAGGCATATATAATATAGTATGGTCAACGTACCGAATGGGGATCACTCTTCGTCAGGGTTCCTAGAGAATTTATCACGTTGTCGTCCATAGTCTTGCTGCTATTACATAAAAAGTGTCCTTGGCGAGTTTTCACTTCCATCAACAAACAACTAAAAAAAAATTATAAAAATAATCAAAATGTTAAAAAATATTTATATCTATGAATGGTTAGCAGGTTTATGCTGCTTGCTTTAGCCAAGCTAGTGAGCCGGGACCTTCATTTATCCCCTGGGTACGTGACCTGCATTTGTGAATAAAATACGCCTCTTTTAGTTCTTTTTTGCGATCGGAGCTGAATCCAGATTGAAGAAGCATGACTGTTATTGCATCAAAATTGTAATCCGGTAGCTTCATGTGTTTGAAAAATAGGAGGTGTGGAGAAAAATAGGAGGTGTCGCTAAATCGTAGTCTGAAAGGGGTTCCGGTTTGGCCTATGTAGTCCATATCCCACGGGTTACATCGTAACACCTAAATGACGTTTGCAGTATCGCAATTAAGAATTGCATAAATAAAAACAACTGTTTTCGATTTTTTAATTTGGTTGGTGCGTACCAGGTGGGCGCAATCCTGCAATTGAGACTTTTCGAATGGCTGTCAACCAAAAGTTTGTTAAGGTGAGCTTTTGGATTGTACCAAGATGTCCTTCAGACTTCTGCTTCGTCGGTAGGCTACCCGTGATAAATTTGGAACGGTGCTAAGTTTGTTGTTCTGTTGTAAGATGCTAAAGTGTTTCGTTCGAATATTATTAAAATTTGGAAGGTTGGCAGAATAAGTAGCTCAAAGGTTGGTTTGTTGATTGTTAGGTAGACTGGGTTGAGTCTGATTAATTAGTTGTGATCTGTAAAGTGATCGGAATTTTTCGATGGCCTTGTCAACAATCGCAAGGGGATATTTTTGTTCGGTGAGCACTGTTTTTAGATTTTCGGCGTTACGATCAAAATCAGTTAAGTTGGAACAAATTCTTCTTAACCTATGAGCTTGGGAGAACGGCATGCTTTTTTAAATGCTTAGGGTGTGAACAGTTAAAGTGAAGATAGTGTTGGCGGTCTCTGGGCTTTCTGTAGAGTTTTGTTGAGAGGCATGTTTGTGAATTTCCCTTGTTACGTGAAAAAATCTGTTAGTTTTAGAGTAGGAGAGCAAGAATTTTATAATAGGACGAATGGGGTTAATATTACTACTAAATGTTAAAAGCTCTTCTCTCTGTGCTGCCAAATTATAAATATATCGTCAATGTATCGTTTATAAGGCAGTGACTTTAATTTACGGTTAGTAGAGAAAGCGGTGCCCTAGATCGGCCATATAAAGATTGGCATAGTTTGGGGCCCTCTCTGTGCCCATTTCTGTGTCCTGTATCTGAAGAAAATTCTTCCTTTCAAACTCGAAGTTCTTATGCTATAGAACCAATCTAATTAGTGTTGTAAGGACGTCATAGTTCACATAATCTGTTGGTGGACTTATCTTGTGAGCAGTGACTACAGCATCGATGCCGTCCTGGTGTGGAATGTTTGTGTATAGCGACGTGACGTCCATGGTGACCAAGAAAGCTTTTGTCGGAATAATGAGTTTTACTATCTCGATGAGGAAGTGATTTCTGTCCTATATGAAGGAATACACTTTGGGTGGGAGGTTTATTATAAGAAGGTTAAGAAAATTTAAAATTCTTTCTGTAATTGTGTCTACTCTGAACATATTTGTCGACCTAGATTTCTTGGTTTATGAATCTTCGGCACATGTAGAAACGCCCAGGTTTTGGATAGGCGGGCTTTATTGCTTTCTACATGTCTGTCAAAATGCATTTGTTTTCGAGAACGTATGTTGGAGTTTCCATTATTAATTCGCCGTAGCTTTCAGTGGGATCTTCATGTAGCTCTGTATCAAAATATTTGTCGTTAAGTTGTCTGAATCCCTCATCCAAGTAATCTTGTTTAATTTTGAATAACTCTTGCTTCTCCTTTATCCGCCGGTTTAATGGTAATATCATCCATCGAGTTAAGTGCTCGCCTAGCGGCGCGTTCGTCAGAAGTGACATTGTAGCGTAATTTCATTTGTCGATTGCAGGTGTGTATTGCATCTCGTTGGACTCAATTCAATGTATAAGCAAAGGTACTTATTGCACTCTAACCAAAGGGAGTCACCTTACACCCTTCTGTCCCATATAATGCGCTCAAAAACTTCAGTTCGACGTACGGCACCCTATAGTCGAACAGACGGCCCAGAATTTTACGAGGGGCGTGATAGTCGAGTAGTATAACTTGCTAAAATAGCTAACGTACATGTTACTAACTTTAAAAAAAAAATTAGGATTTTCTTGGTTTACTTTAAAAACTCAGTGTTTTCTTTATGTGGTCTTTGATATGTACTTTAGCTATTTAAAAAAAGTTATATCGCATCATTTTCAAGCCCTTCGTAAAATGTAAGGCCGTCTGTTCGACTATAGGCCGCTGTACGTCGCATTAAAGTTTTGGGGTGTATTATATGGGACTAAGGGTGTAAGAATACACCTTTTTTTAGAGTGTGCGCTGTGCGTTAGGAGTTCAGGATTGGTCGAAGGCATACGGGATTCGTTCTCGGTTTCATTGGGGTTGGTCTTTAAGTCTCAGGTTTCTTGCAAAAGTATCTAAGTCCTTAAAAATTTGCAATGCATTAAATTCTTCGTACGTGTGGCAAAAACGGAGGCCCCTCAAACAAAAGAACAGTTCCATTGGACGATAAGATGACATTGGACAAATTATTTACGTTTTGTTGTTTTTCTACGTGTGCTGGAGTTAGGTGCTCGCTCAATCGATTCTGTATGTGTGTATTGTTGTTTCGGGTTTCAGCTTGTTGCAGTTCTAGGCGTAGATGTTTGGTCCAATCCACAAAATATGATTCAAATGGTTGTTGTGAGCCATTGTGTTGGAGGCACGGGATGTTTCCACGTTGTCACCTTCTAGTTTATTTATTCTTATATCGTTGAGCTCACCCAGTCGAGTTTTTTGTATTCCGCGAGTTCTCAGTTTGAACTGAGATAAAGTGAATTGCTCCATTTAAGGCGAAGTTTTGTTTCGGTTAGTTCTGCTGGACAATTGAAGGCACTATACGTGAAAATATAGAGCGATAAAAAAGAAATCGCGAAAGTGCGCTTCGACTGTTACTGACATTGACAGTGTTAGAGGCGGGGTTTATGCCGCACGTCCGGGAGCTTCCTGGCTCGTGACGACGACCATTCCCCGAAGTGAAGAACCCAGGGGTCCAGTGGAGGTGGGAGAATTGGTAACGTAACGAACGGTTTAATTACATGGTTGCGATACAGTCGTCAAATCCGAGAGAACTCCTGAGCAGACTCGCGCTCCGCCTTATATAGGGGTCCGTTTTCTCCCTCACTCCCCGCCAGGGCAGCAAGTGCGCAGCAGCAACCCGCCGTCAAGTGCGTCGTAGCAAGGTCCGCCGCGTCGTAGCCAGCAGTGCGTCGTAGCCAAAGTTCTCCGCAGTTAGGCCAGGCCTCTCTCCCCTTCCGGAGCGCACCAAGCCGCACGCACGCACACACGTCCCGTTGACGTCACGGGCGCGTTGAGACCTGTCTCCGCAGGCGCAGACACGTAGGCGACGGTTCCGTACTCGTCGGGACTCGTTTCGCGTAGGCCCCGTCCAGCAGGCGACGTTCCCGGACAGATCATGACTCGTTTCCGCAGCGTTGAAACTCGGAAGAAGGTCGCCGAAGGTTCCATTCTTAACAGCCCCTCCGGGGCCAGGGAAACCTCGAAAGGCCGGTGGTACAATCGCTGGCCTGAAGAGGTGGGCGTGGAGTAGGCCTTGAGAAGACGCTGCAAGCACCCAACAAACTCCCAAACCTCTTACAACGGAGGCATTAGCGGAAACGTCCCACACAACACCACGCCACACAGCAGCCAAACGCTCGGAATTCGCCAGAGACCCGCCAGACTGGACTACGGATTACAAAAATTTGCAAAAAAAACTACAAATTTAAAACCTTAGGACAATTGCGGGTATCGAGACCCGCTGTCGCCAAAACACAACTCATTTTTCCAAAGAGGTCACTATGAACAAAATACAAAAGACAAAAACTTTTTGCAATTTGTGAGGTCTTGTTGGGGTTTTAACGAAGTGCCCCCACTTTGATCCTCATTCCCGTGGATGACGGAGACCTCTGAGATCATCACTCCCGCTTTTGGTGATACCAGAAAAATCTGCTCAACCCATCGGCATTGCCGTTAAATTTGCCTTTCCTTTTTCTTGCCCTGAAGTCGTAGTGATCGATTTTCACGTGATTTCTAGACGTGAAAATGCGGTCCTTATAGCGCCGATAAAACAATCCGCCTTTTTCATGCCCCGTCACATTGGTCCTAGCAATCTCCTGAGCTGTACCGCGAAACCCTGACACACTAGGGTCGCTCTTCTGCTCGACTGTCAAAGACACTCCGTCTACTCGTAGCAGAGGACCAAAGTTACGTGACGCCGGAGCTACGAGAGATCTTTCACTGATCCCGTCTTCCTCCGCCTTTTTCGCCGGTTCGTTGGGACGGCGTACACTTTCTAGTGCTACGAGGTCAGGCTGTTCTACAACCTGGTCCCTCTCATCCCGTTTCTCTGCCTCGAACTCTGGTAGTGCCTGCTCCCCGACAGCTGCCTCTGGCTCTGGATCACTCGTCAACAAAGGGGCGAGCTGACGCGATTTGGACCTCGTACCTGACTGAACTAGTCCCTCTCCCAGTTGTTGACCCCTCTCGCGCAGCAGGAATTCTGACCGGTTAGAAAACAAATAAGGATACTCCAACGGGACTGTTTGCGAGACAGCCGCCTCTGTCACTAGCTCTCCGAACGGGCCAGTTATCCTTACCGTCGCCATAGGCAGACAGACACTGTGCTTTTCGAGCAGCTGCTTGATCCAAACTACCTTTCCAGTAAAATCGGATGTCGTTACATACGACGGATGAACAACGTCCATCGTCGCTGCACTGTCACGAAGCACCCTGCACGGCTTTCCGTTTACCTGGAGCTCGTGAAGATAGGGACGAAGGAGCTCCAGGTCCTCGTCACTACCGGTCACGGTCGAGAACACAACCCGCGGTTTCTTACATCTGGCCGCTGTGTGTCCCGGCTCCTGACAGTTGTAGCACAGGAACGGCTTCCTTGCCTCGAACTGCCCTGTTTGGCTTTTCCGCGCCTCGTCTCCGTTCGAGTGTTCTGCGCTCTTTTCTGGGACCTTTTGTCCTGCTTCGGGCTTCTCGGGCCCGTTTTCTCGCGAGCCGTTTCCCTGTCGGAAGGTCTTGCGCTGATCGCTCCGGCCGGGTTCGCTTTCCTCTCCGCTCAGCTTTCTACGCGTTGCGTACTCCTCGGCTAGCTCAGCGGCCCTTTCGACAGAGTCGACTCCTACCCTGTCCTGCACCCAGAGCTTGACTGCCTGCGGAATGCTACGAAAGAACTGTTCGAGGCACACACACTCGACTACCTTGTCTCGGCTTTCGTACACTTCCTCGCTCTTCAACCATTCTATCAAATTGGTTTTAAGCCCGTAAGCGAATTCCGAGTAGCCCTCGCTGCTCTTTTTGGATGCGTTTCTAAACCTTTGACGGAACGCCTCGGCAGAAAGGCGGTACCGTTTCAAAAGGCTGGACTTCACCTTGTCGTAGTCGTCCGCGTCTCCAGCACTAAGGCGCGCGACAACCTCTGCAGCCTCACAGGGCAACAAAGTCAAAAGCCGTTGCGGCCACGTTTCTGGGGCGAAGCTCAACTTCTCACATGTCCTCTCAAAGTTCACTAAGAACAGGCCCACGTCTTCCCCAACTTTAAACGGCTGCATGAGCTTCTTCATTTGATACGACTCGGTCTCACTTGCTCGCACCGGAGTCCCAACTCTACTGTTCTGTGAGTTTAATCGCTGTTGTTCCATCTCTAACTCTAACCTTTTTAGCGCTGCTCGTTCCTCTCTCGCTGCAGTCTGCTCCCGTTCCTCTCTCGCCGCAGCCTGCGCTCGTTCCTCTCTCGCCGCAGCCTGCTCCCGTTCCTCTCTCGCTGCAGCCTGCTCTCGTTCTCGTTCTCGTTCCTCTCTCGCTGCAGCCTGCTCCCGCTCTCGTTCCTCTCTCGCTGCAGCCTGCGCTCGTTCCTCTCTCGCTGCAGCCTGCTCCCGCTCTCGTTCCTCTCTCGCTGCAGTCTGCTCCTGCTCCTCTCTCGCTGCAGCCTGCTCTCGTTCTCGTTCCTCTCTCGCTGCAGCTTCGCTCTTAGCGTTCTGAAGCAGTTCCCACGCAATTTTAATTTCCTCTGCTTCTGCGCTCTCTGAAATCGCTTTACTGATCTCAGATTTCTTCATCTTTTGCTCCACCTCCACACCCAATTCTTCACACAAACAGAATAAATCTGTTCTCAGTAACCTCATTAGATCCATGATCGCTGCTCTTTAGCTTTGGCTTTGTTCTAAAACTTGTCGCAAGGTTGTACACAAACCTAGCGCACGAGTCAAACACTAAGGATTCCCAGCAGTTCAAAATTAATTACCCATAATCTGAAGCCTGGCGAATCTCAAAGCAAAGTCCAAACGCTCACCCGCAGATGCAGCACGATGTCGCATGGTCCGATCCCAACCGCTGCCAACCAGTTGTTAGAGGCGGGGTTTATGCCGCACGTCCGGGAGCTTCCTGGCTCGTGACGACGACCATTCCCCGAAGTGAAGAACCCAGGGGTCCAGTGGAGGTGGGAGAATTGGTAACGTAACGAACGGTTTAATTACATGGTTGCGATACAGTCGTCAAATCCGAGAGAACTCCTGAGCAGACTCGCGCTCCGCCTTATATAGGGGTCCGTTTTCTCCCTCACTCCCCGCCAGGGCAGCAAGTGCGCAGCAGCAACCCGCCGTCAAGTGCGTCGTAGCAAGGTCCGCCGCGTCGTAGCCAGCAGTGCGTCGTAGCCAAAGTTCTCCGCAGTTAGGCCAGGCCTCTCTCCCCTTCCGGAGCGCACCAAGCCGCACGCACGCACACACGTCCCGTTGACGTCACGGGCGCGTTGAGACCTGTCTCCGCAGGCGCAGACACGTAGGCGACGGTTCCGTACTCGTCGGGACTCGTTTCGCGTAGGCCCCGTCCAGCAGGCGACGTTCCCGGACAGATCATGACTCGTTTCCGCAGCGTTGAAACTCGGAAGAAGGTCGCCGAAGGTTCCATTCTTAACAACAGCTAAACATTCGCAGGGAGAGGTGAATCCCGGGCTTCCTATTGTCACTTCGTATTCATTCAGATGTTTCTATACTTCGTTTGAGCTTCGGTCCGAGCGCGGCCGATGTTATGAGCCGAAGGGTCAATCAAACAGCGAAAGAGGCACGAGGTCATGGCGTGCTCTCTGCAGTTGGCAGGACCAGCCTGTATTCGCCGTCTCTCTGTGCGTGCTTCTCGACGGCTAATCATATCAAGCGCAGAGAGCGCGCCATGACGTTGCGCTCTTTACGCTGTTTGATCGGCCCTTTGGCTCATAACATCGGCCGCTGCGCGGTCCAAAGCTGAAATGAAGTATAGTAACCAATAATAACAGTGAAGAGCGAATCACAAACTAAGAATCCCAGCCGGTGCGTATCGCAAGAGTGATGTCCCAATCGAATTGTCAGGGGATAAAAATAAATCATTCATTCATCGATTCATTATCATTCATTCATTCATTCATCATTCATTCATTCATTCATTTATTCATTTTAGCTTCCATCAACATCTTGAAGTCTCCATAGTGGTGCACTTTCAAACTCCTCTGGAACTAATCTGAAAACAAAACCATAAGAAGAAAAACAAATAAAAACCTAGAGAAAAACATTGGCAAGAATGCGCTGTCGAAAGCTGCGCGTATAATATACCACCTCTCAGACGAAGCGCACTCAGCGATCTGTTCAGTATGGCTACATGCCAATAATAAGCGAGTCATGGATGCTGCAGGATGCGAAACAGAGGATAAAACATTGAGCACAATCCGGTAGACCCAGATGGAATGAAGGAAGTAGAAAGCTACGATGAAGATATGTAATAAAACGCCTCAGTTCTGTTATGGCTTGTCAATGCCTGCTTTCATCGGGTATAATTTACGAAACACACTTTTGAGACTATGCAAGCTCGCGCATACACACAAAAGAAAATACTCGCCACACGAAGCTGCAAACGGCGGTTTGGAAAACACCACTGTCGGCGTTACTTTTGTTCTTTTTTTTCCCGGGTTCCACGGTTCCACTGTGCAAGAGCAAGCGAACACCAACAACGCATATAATAACTCCCCCCCCCCTCCCCAGAAAAAAAGGAAACATGTAAGAAAAACAGAAGTTAAGCAGGCCATTAAAACAGACAAATGCCAGACTTTCTCGACAGGATTGTTGTATTATCTTGCCAAGCATGAGGCCACAGTGACCATTCAGCCATTCAACTAAGAGTCCAAAAACCGACCCGCGACATAAAAAAAAATAGAAGCCAAAGCCAGCCATGGTCGTTTGAATTGTTTTGCGCGGGCAATCTTAACGCATATGTGCGTTAGTGTGGGTTCGTGCTACAAGTCTGATAATCTGGGTGGTTATGTAGACGACAATAATCCAATTTGACAAAGGTATAAAAAAGCAAGAAAGATCGAAAAAGTCATGCAACAGTGCAAGTTAGTCCCGGTCCTCCTGCGTAACAAGGAGGACCGGAAGTAACTTGCGCGATGCTCCTTGTTATGGAGGACCGTCTGAGCAGGACCACCGCACTCGAATGGGCGGTGGTCCTGCTCACTGGTCCTACTTTTGCTTAGGATAGACCGTAGAAGGGGTGCTGGAGGCCGGATCGGCAGCTAATCGCTTGTCCGGAACGCGCTGCGTCGTTCACGTGGAAAATCCGTAATCACCCTACGATGTCTCCCTAATTCACTGCATTCTTCGGTTTTGGCCTATAAGAGATAGAAATGCGGGCGCACGCTGCCGCCTCAGAAATGTGCATGCTTTTTCGTGTTCAGTTTGTTTAGTTAAAACACGCACACAGACATTTTGGTGCGTTCAGTTTATTTTTTTTTATTCTTTTGTATCTACAAAATTACAATTTTAGAATATTTCTTTAAACCCAGCGAATTTTATTTCGTCCAGGTTAGAACCCTTATGCAAAATCGGGCCATTTAAATGTATCACTAATTCTTCCGGTCTCTAGAGTTTGGATTTTGATAATTCCTGATCAGCTGGCCTGCATACTCTCGCTCCCCTGCACTAGCACTTTTTTCTTCCGCCTTATGAAGTTCACATCAATAACTGAACAATTTTCCTCACCAAATCGCTACCATTCATAATGGCACTTTATTTAATGACCAATTTAAACAAAATGTATAACAGCTGACATTGACTTGTATTTCACTGCACCATTGTAGCGCGATTAGTGTGAAATAGTTTTATTGTTGATGTCTATGTTCAGTCATCACACTTGTGACTTTTGTTGTCGTCACTTTACCGACCATATTTTAATAAACCATAGTCCGGTTCCACTTAGTTTTGCGTCGTTTTATTCTTTATTTTACTGTTTAGTGATGTGGTGTGTATTATAAACATTCTCCCTCCTTTAATGTATCCTTTAGATGCCCTTAAGGATATAAAATAAATTCTGATTAAATGTATTCTGCACAGATTGTGCAGAAAGCTATTGCAGTTGCGCGTCAAACATTGTGGGAACATCAAATCGTTTCCAAAGCCGACGAAGAAAGTGTGTTCCTTGTTACACTAACTGAAAGTGAGGTAAAAAAAGGCTGGTCGTGACCAGTTTTAGGCGTCTTATTACCGCTCCAGAGCCAACAAAATTGAGGCATTTACAAATAAGAGAGAAAAAAAGGAACACCTAGAAAATAAATTATGCAAAATATAGTGCTACGATGTTTTTTTTTATTTTTTTTAATGTCAGTTACACTACTTACTTTATTAGTCCGCCCTGCATTAAGTTGTTGTTTTTATTCCGTAAGAACCTTATATGTGGGGAGCAGGGTGTGTTAATTATCGCCTTCCTAGTCCATAACCCGCATCAATAAACCATTTTGAAAAGTGCGCGACACCTTGAAGCTGCCGGAGCCAATTATCCGCCTTCCCCCACTTTTTCGGCACGTACTCTCTGATCATTTATTGGAAACGAGGTCTGCGTTCGCGCGTGAACTCGGCTCAGCTCGTATCAAAACCGAGTGCTGCGGCAGCGTTCAAAGAGGACTCGAACCCAACTCACATTTTTTGTGGCCAAAAAAAAAAAAAGTGGCGATTGTTAATGTTGTTTCATGGGGTTTCGCACAATTGTATTTGTTCTGCGCTGCTATGGTTTACGAACTTGGACAAGGAAGACTAGAAGGACACACATACACACGAAGGCGCAACTAACAACTGGTTTATTTTTCCTTCCACACCATGGATGAAAGAAAAAACACATAGAAAAGATAAAGAACAAAGGGAAAGACATAATCAGATCCTAAACAGTCATGCAAGTGTCATCTCAAAATTAGATATTGGCTGCAGCGGCCCCTACACTTGCCCGCTACTCATCATGATGCGGCATCTTTTTTAGCAAGTCTATTTCTTTTTTGTTAAGGAAAACCGACGGTTCACTGACGCACGTTCCGTGCTTCCCTGACTTCATGAAAAAGGCCTCCATAATTTCTCGCTTCGTCCTTTCACTCGATCTTTCCAAGATAGACGTTGATCCAAATAAAGCATCGCAGGGGCATCTGGAACAATGTGCTGCGAGATTCCCTGGTGCTTGCAACTGCTCACACGCGTATTTGTGTTCCCGTAGCCTCTCATTTAAACACCTACCCGTTTGGCCTATATAGGATTTTCCGCACGATAAAGGTATTTTGTAGACCACGCCTTCAACGCACTCTACAAACTTGCTCCGGTGTTGTACTTGACACCTCACTTCGCCCCTCTCTTGATCTCCGGATTTGTTGACCTTGTGACACAAACCTTTAAGCTTATGAGGTGCCGAAAGCGCTACACGGACGTCGTGTTTTGCTGCGACCTTTTTGAGCCTATGCGAGATATTGTGGATGTAGGGCAGAACTACTACAGGTTTCTTTTCCTCCAACCTATCCTTGGATTTGCCATTGTCTTTCAGTTTGTTAAGACATTTTTCTGCTACCGTTACCAGAAGTGTTTTTGGAAAGCCACTTCCTTCCAATCGGTCAATCTGCCTTCTCAGGCCTTCATTCACCCTATGGGGGCACGATTTTCTCATGGCCTGCGTCAAGCACCCTGAGGCGACACTTCTCTTCACTAGCTTAGTGTGGGCGGAGTCATAAGGTAAAATTCCCTTCTCCCCTCTCGTCCTGTACATCCAACATGTATGAGCTTCCCCATGGTCAGATTGACATCCAGGAACTGCAAGTTGTCGCCCTCTGGGAGTTCATATGTGAAATCCAGTCCGCCATGCGCCTCCCTGAAACGGCTCATGACCTTGTCTCTAATGGAGTCTGTTAATTTGTCCTTCTGAAAACACAGCAAAAAGTCATCAACGTATCGGAAACACTTCACAACACCTATCTCTTCTAAAAATGGCCGGAGTCTGCGGTTGCCACTAGCTAGGTACAAGTCACATAGCACTGGCGCGATACAGGATCCAATACAGATGCCGTCTTTCTGATTGTACACCCGGCCTTCAAACCGGACGTGCTAGATTGCTCGATACGTTGATGACTTTTTGCTGTGTTTTCAGAAGGACAAAAATAACAGACTCCATTAGAGACAAGGTCATGAGCCGTTTCAGGGAGGCGCATGGCGGACTGGATTTCACATATGAACTCCCAGGGCGACAACTTGCAGTTCCTGGATGTCAATCTGACCATGGGGGAAGCTCATACATGTTGGATGTACAGGACGAGAGGAGAAGGAATTTTACCTTATGACTCCGCCCATACTAAGCTAGTGAAGAGAAGTGTCGCCTCAGGGTGCTTGACGCAGGCCATGAGAAAATCGTGCCCCCATAGGGTGAATGAAGGCCTGAGAAGGCAGATTGACCGATTGGAAGGAAGTGGCTTTCCAAAAACACTTCTGGTAACGGTAGCAGAAAAATGTCTTAACAAACTGAAAGACAACGGCAAATCCAAGGATAGGTTGGAGGAAAAGAAACCTGTAGTAGTTCTGCCCTACATCCACAATATCTCGCATAGGCTCAAAAAGGTCGCAGCAAAACACGACGTCCGTGTAGCGCTTTCGGCCCCTCATAAGCTTAAAGGT
This sequence comes from Ixodes ricinus, assembly GCA_037355805.1. Taxonomy (NCBI): domain Eukaryota; kingdom Metazoa; phylum Arthropoda; class Arachnida; order Ixodida; family Ixodidae; genus Ixodes; species Ixodes ricinus. Next base: position 1,530 of record JAZHYW010026453.1, on the reverse strand, counting down.
TTGTGTCACAAGGTCAACAAATCCGGAGATCAAGAGAGGGGCGAAGTGAGGTGTCAAGTACAACACCGGAGCAAGTTTGTAGAGTGCGTTGAAGGCGTGGTCTACAAAATACCTTTATCGTGCGGAAAATCCTATATAGGCCAAACGGGTAGGTGTTTAAATGAGAGGCTACGGGAACACAAATACGCGTGTGAGCAGTTGCAAGCACCAGGGAATCTCGCAGCACATTGTTCCAGATGCCCCTGCGATGCTTTATTTGGATCAACGTCTATCTTGGAAAGATCGAGTGAAAGGACGAAGCGAGAAATTATGGAGGCCTTTTTCATGAAGTCAGGGAAGCACGGAACGTGCGTCAGTGAACCGTCGGTTTTCCTTAACAAAAAAGAAATAGACTTGCTAAAAAAGATGCCGCATCATGATGAGTAGCGGGCAAGTGTAGGGGCCGCTGCAGCCAATATCTAATTTTGAGATGACACTTGCATGACTGTTTAGGATCTGATTATGTCTTTCCCTTTGTTCTTTATCTTTTCTATGTGTTTTTTCTTTCATCCATGGTGTGGAAGGAAAAATAAACCAGTTGTTAGTTGCGCCTTCGTGTGTATGTGTGTCCTTCTAGTCTTCCTTGTCCAAGTTCGTAAACCATAGCAGCGCAGAACAAATACAATGAGTAACCAACTAGCCCAAACCCAAGCTTTCTTTCGCAAATGGTCTATTGGTTTGGTTAGACGTGTTTTCGTTGGTTATTATTTTGCAGATCAGGTCTTATTTTAATGGGGAATTTTTCGCGTTTTAATAAACGCCAATTTAGATTAGTTTGAAGTAAAAACCAAGCTTATGTAGCTTTTGTGGTGCAGACCTCCTCCTCCACCCTCCCCATTCTTGAAATTGCCTCTGAAGCTTAAGATAGGCAAATCGTGACTCATCATGTTCACGCTTCTAGCTTCGTGAAGTCTTAAGCGGAGTTATTATCGACGAATCTAGCAATCTCACAGGATGCAAGGCTATAATGGCGTATCAGTTCTGGTTTCAGCCAGCGATTCTTCAGTTGTCCTTGATAATATCGGATGTCCCAAGGACCCTCCGCTGTAAAACTAGCCAGAAAACGTCGGCGCCTGCACATAAAAATTCAAGTTTTCGCGGAATTGGCATTGTGCAGATTAGTTTTACCGTGTGGAAATTTCAAGGCGCAGTTCCCTTGCTCTAAAAACTTTTGGCAAGAAGCTTGCTGAAGTCAAGGTTCGGCGAGTTCGTGGACACACGAGTTACAAAGCTTATTTACTTGTGGCGCCATCTCCGATAGCCGCATCGTGCAGACAACAGAGTGCGTCCTAGATAAAAATAGACTAACTACAAACAACTGCGATAATCTAAAAATCCATATAAACAGTTAAAGATAGCAGACGCTCTGCGAATGCACTGACATGTGTGTGTGTGTGTGGGAGGGGGGGGGGCGGGGGGGGGGGGGGGTAGGCCGCGGGGGTTCCAATCTGGTACCAACGAACGAGTACTCTGACGAATCAGAAGTATAGG
>JAZHYW010026452.1:0-93004 GCA_037355805.1 Ixodes ricinus | reverse complement strand
CTGAAGACCGCCGGCGACAAGACCCAGCGTAGACGGTGACACCGCCAAGAACCCGAGACGCCAAGAAGCATGCGCAAAGCGGTGATCTTTTTTTGTTCTCTTTCCCGCAGTTTATCTCCGCACATTACGCCCCTCAAAATGAAGCAACTTAAGATCGCCACGTTTAACTCGGTCAGTTTAATTTCTAGAATAAGAAAACAGTGGCTTCTAAATTTACTTTTGAAAGAAAACGTCGATATAATTTGTCTCCAGGAAACCAAACTTTCTTCCGAGACCCATGTGAATGACATGAATTTTTTTTTCGAAAGATATTATCATTTTTTTCACTCTAGGGCGGTCGGGCACAGTGGCGGCAGCGGAATTTTGATAAGAAAAGACAGAGGATTTGTGATCTACCCTGAATGGGAAACAGATAGGAACGGCCGGGTTTGCTCGGTGGAAGTGATTAGATATCAGGAGTCTGTTAAAGTAATATCAGTACACGCCCCCTGCGACGCGGCCGACCGCAAGGTTTTTTACCAATCTCCGGCAGTATCTTGACAGTCCTGTAAAGACGATTATCGCAGGAGACTTTAACTGCGTTTTAAACACGCAGGATTGCTCACGGAACTTGCAATCAGACTCCAGCCGGTCAGAACTTGGGAAAATACTGCGAGACTTTGACCTCGTGGATGCGATCGACGCGTCTCAGGGATCACGCCCTAGCTACACGCATTGGCAAGGCTGCTGCCACGCCCGGCTAGATCGCGTTTATATGTCGAGCGAACTCATCAGGTCAGTCACCGCGTACCAGGTGTCTCCGGTGGCCTTCTCTGACCACGCAATGGTTGCGTTGCGGGTAGGAAAAGTGAATAAGAACACAAGAAAGCCATTCTGCTGGAGCTCTTGGAAGCTTAATGAGAGTCTCCTCGACGACGAGGCCCTCTGTTCTCAGATAAAAAACACTATATCGGAAGCAGCACAGATAAGGGATGTTGATGCTGTAGCATGGGAAGAAATCAAAGAAAAGATTAAGCTACTCTGTTATGACCACAGCAAAGCAAAGGCCAGAAAGACGCGGGAAACAAAGAACGCATTACTACAAGCCTTGCAAACATTAATCGCCGAAGAAAACAAAACACCGGGCGTTTTTACCGATGATATTCGTGCCTGCAAGGCGCAACTGCTTGGTCTCATGGAGAGTGAATACAGAGGAGCAATGGTTCGGAGCAGGCTCAGAGCGTTAGAAAAAGAAGAAGACCCCTGTAAAATTTTTAAAACAAAGGAAAGAATGCGAGCTCAGCACAACAGAATAGACTCCCTTCAGGCCGGCGACCAAGTTTTGACAGAGCAGAAAGATATCGAAGAGGAACTCGTGAGAGAGTTCCGAGAACTATTCACCAGCAAAGACGAAGAGGTCAACAGAGCGCTAAATGAATGGGTAAATGTGCTCCCCAAAATTCCTATAAGCATTCAGAAACGCATGAACAAACCAATTACTAAATCTGAGATTGCTAAAGCAATAAAAGAACTACCATCACGGAAATCCCCTGGAGTAGATGGTTTAGGATCAGCATTCTATAAAAAGTTCGCCGACGTTCTCGTTCCCATATTATGTAACGTCTTTGCTGACATTCTCCGGAGGGACCTATTACCACCCTCTATGCGACAGGCACTCACGGTGCTCATTCCAAAAAAAAGCACGGGCTCTAGCGTCTTAACATCAGATAGATTAAGGCCTATCAGCCTTCTAACGACGGACTATAAGCTGCTGGCCAGGATACTGGCAAAACGATTGGAGATGGGCCTTAAGTTCGTAGTGGGCGATCATCAGACCTACGGGTTCAAGGGGAGATCTATTACCTCTAACGTTCACACGCTCCGGATTCTTTCCGAAACAGCTGAAGCAACCGGAATTTCCGCAGCAGTGCTGCAGATTGACCTCAGTAAAGCGTTCGACCGGGTATCACATGCCTTTCTATTCAAACTGCTCGAAGCGTGTGGTGTTGGAAAAAGAATCGCGAAATATGTTAAACTATGCTACAAAGATATATCGACACGACTTTTGGTTAATGGGAGCGTAACAAAGAAAATCTCAGTTCAGGGCTCGGTCAGACAAGGCTGCCCCCTCTCGCCTATACTGTTCTCGCTTTATCTAGAGCCTGTCTGTAGAAGAATTATAAGCGACACCAGGATTCAGGGCGTCTCCCTTGCCAGGAATGCCACAAAGATACTAGCATATGCCGATGATGTCACTGTTGTTGCCGCCTCCAGATTAGAAATTGTTCTTGCGGTGCAGCACTTTGCTGATTTCTGCGAAGTATCCGGTGCCCAAATGAACCACGCCAAGTCTACAGGCGCATGGCTCGGAAACTGGGACGTGAAGCCTCAGCGCTTTATTAATATTGATTGGAGCTCTACTCTTACGAATTATCTTGGTGTCAGCTTGGACCCCTATTCGCTTAGTAGTGGTAAAGGGGGCGTACACCTCAACAGTTTGAGGGCAAAAGTGCAAGACTGGCGCGGGCGGAACCTTTCTATACTGAATCGTGCCTTCGTATGCAACTCAGTATTTTTCTCTACTGTATGGTATGCAGCTCAACTTGTGCCATGCCACGCAAGCGAAATCCATAAAATGCACCGCTTTTGCGCAACCTTCATTTGGAATTCCAGCTTTGAGCGGATGAGGCGCACTAACATTTTTCTTAGCCAAGCCAAAGGAGGGTTTGGTGTTGCAAACCTAGAAATTAAACTCAAAGTTCAGAGGTTTTTATTTTTCCGCGACCAGAGGAACTCTGTCATTGTGAAGTCATTTGTTAAACTTGGCGGCCGTTTGTTAGCACCTTGGCTCGTTGTAACCCAGGAAGGAGCTACGTCAGCGGCTGTACTGAGGTTTTACAAAGAAATTGCTGCTGCCATCAAATTTTTTGAAGCACGGTTTTCTCGGCAGTACCTTAGCAAGGTGAAAAGAAAAACTCTGTATTGGGATACAGTCGACACTGTCTTTCCACCGCCGCTCTATCGCTCCTTTCTGGGAACTGATGTGAAATCCACGGTTTTCAAGCGCCTCCGCAGCTACCCCGTTCGCAAAGCCGCAATCGACTTCTTCATTTCTTTTCACACCGAAGTGCTGCCAGTGAAGACGTGGCAGGAAAAAAAAGGTTTTTTTGTACCCTGGAATTCGAACTGTGTGCTATGTCCCACGCCGGAAACTCTGCAGCATGTTTTTCTTTTTTGCCCGAACGCAGAGTTATTCTGGGCGGAACTACGCTGTAGATTACAAGTTGAATTGTACATGGATTGGCGCAGCGCAAAGCTCCTTGAGTTTGGTACAGGCCCTGACAGCAAATGTTTGGAGGTATTGGCACTGCTTGGACTGCACGCAATATGGAAGTCCCGCACGGATCACCTCCTGGTTCTCGAAGGAGGAAAACCAGCATGGCGTCACTTTGAAGAAGGCTTCACGATTGCGAGTAGCCTCATTGCTGAGGTGGGAAACCCCGAAATGGCTGGCTGGGCTGAATTGGAAGCGCGCTTTAAAATGCCGAAAACGCCTCGAAATCGGAGGAGATAAGTGCGGAACTTCAAAGCCACTGAGTGTGACTGGAGACATGAACCAATGCTGTTAAAATGACCACATCGTGCGCTGTCTTTGCCCAAGTGTATTTTAACCATGTATATAACGCTTGTTTTATATAAATAATAAAAAAGCCAAGTCGGCAAAAAAAAAAAAAAAAGCCAGGGTAGCTGAGACTGGCTGAAAGAAAGCACTGCGAAAGCTGGGGAGCGCGAGCGTCTTGAGACGCGGTTGGAGTCCCGCTTTGGCCGTGCTTTCTGTCCCCCGGTCTCAGCTCAGACGCTGCTTCTAGCAAGCCGGCCCAGGTTCCAACGCCGCTAAAGAGCTGTATCATATTTAAAGCGCAACTATAGGGTTTGATATTTTTTGTGGGAAACTGCTTTTGCATTTCATGTTATTAAAGTCTCGAGCTTGATAGATTCATAAAACTAGCAGATATGCTGGTTTTTGCTGGCATTTTACAGAAATTATGTTTATGGGTTATAGGTATAGACTACAGAGTGTAAAAGAAATAGGAAACTGAGGCTTTATTCTGACTGAAGTGTTGCGCTATGATTCATCTTTCAACCGTTTTTCTGTTTGTATACATTGTAAAGGGAACCTACTCTGACCAGAGCCTTATATCTAAAAAGAAAGCCCCGTGTTCCTTTGCGCACTTTCTATTCTTATTACAAAATGTAATAGGTAATATGCTCCAGTACAGGCACGTAGCCAGGGGTGGCCCATGGGGCCTCGCCCCCCCCCCCCGAAATCTTCCATTTTGCTAAGACCTCCTCTCCCCCCTCCCCCTCATACAGCATTTTGTCATGGGCGCCCCCCCCCCCCCTCCTCCTCTGAAACAAAATCCTGGCTACGTGCCTGCTCCAGTATCAGAGAGGAACCCTTAGTCATTATCTAAGATGAACTCGTTTAGCGACGCAATTTTTGTAGTTGTTTTGTTTGTTTGTTTGTTTTTTGAGTGATGTGGTAACAGATCGTGGCAATCGCTCCAAAAGTGTCAATAACTGCTTCAAACCAATATTTTAGCTGCTACAGAACCTGCTTCAAAGGGTCAAATGCCGCTCCCATCACTGCATTCAGAAAAGTGGTGCCAGCACACCTGATCGGCTGGGACGTTCTCGTATGATTTATCTTTAACCCCGAGACATCGTGCGTGTTCCCCACTTATCCACATGACACGTTTGGTTTGACAAGTACTATATCTGCTGCTGGCGAATCGCAATGTATAAATACAGTCTGGGCACCTGGTTCCACGACACGAAGCGCTGCATTGGGGACAGAGACCTTGTCAGGCTTCGAGCCTTTAGTCCCTGTCTCCATTTCGGTTGATTCCGGAAAAATAAACACTCATCCAATCAATCCAATCCAAACTCCTACCTCGCGTTGGAGCGGCGGTTCTCCTTCCGAACTGCACAAATGGTTCCTCTTTCTCACTAAGTCCGAGCGCACTGATTGACAAAAAACATAGTGGGTAGACCTGAAGGCATCTGGCATTGAGCTCTACCCACTATCCTTTCAATCAAAGCCAATCAGAGCTCGGCGTCGTTTTGACGTCACCGCAACTCCTGCACAGGAAGCAGACGACTTGCCCTCCGCATACAATCCGATGGGGTCAATCAAGCGGCGCCAAAAAGTGCATCGTCACTGCGCTCGTCGTCTTTGTGCCTTTGCTGTCACCGGCTAAACCAATCACGTGCAGCGAATGCCCCATGCATGATCCTGCACTTTTCTTTTGGGCCTGATCGGTTAGCCGCGATGGAAAACGCACAAAGACGACGAGCGTCATGACGATGCACTTTTTGGCGGTCCTTGATTGGCCCCATTCGATCACGACTTAGTGGCTTATCCCTTTAGTTCGCTATCGTTATTATTACTCATCTTGAAATCTAATGTAGTATGCCGAATTTAGAAAAAAAAGCGTTACTGTTAAGCTTTTCTGGTATCGTTATTTACCAGATATTGGGGCTATATGCCCGTATAAGCTCTCAAGTTTGGGCAACGCCTCTGGCGGGCCAAGTCGAATATTTCCCGGTCGCGTTTCGGTCATGCGTCATGACGCTTTTTCGCTGTGCTCGCGAACGCTAAGCTGGCAGAAGTTCATTGGTTGATATAGATTTGTGAAATAAAATAGCAAGAAGAAAATACAAGAAAAGCAATCTTATTGTCTTGATAGGACACTAAAATCGCGAGACGAGTTTCTCTTTTATTTATTTGAGCTTTCTTGTTGTTGTCTTACGCTCTCTTACCGCGCGTAGACAGATTCTGACACACACTTGTAAGCGCCCGTTGCTCGTGCGTGATCACTCTTTAGGTGAGGACACGGCGGGGCTGAACGCGCGGCGCGAGGAACCAGATAGCGTTCGTTCGACGGGCACCCGAAAGGCTGCATCATTCCGCGGCCACCGTGCCCGCGGCTGACAGTGTCGCCGGCGGCCAAACGGCGAAACTGTGTGAGAGTGAAAAGAATTATCTCGTTGCCATGACACCCCGGTACACCGTGGTCTTTCTGCACGAGCGACAACCTCGCTGGAGCTCTGCGCGTGTGGAGCATGAGGCGGCACGAGCCGTCTTTGCCGTGCCCACGGGTCGACGAGTCATCTGCCGGCGCCGCTTGAAACCATAGTGAGAGAGACAAAGAGAGAGAGTGAAAAGAGAACTTTATCTGCACTGCGCGAGGAGCGCGTTGTCCTCACCTGAAGAGTATTATCTTACACCATGTGCGTGATCAAACGCTATACAGTGCCGCTTTATGCTGGATGAGTCTTACGGAGGCGCTCGCGCACATCGGCTGAGAGAAACAGGGCCATTACGGCAATACAAGAAGTATTGTATATCGTTATACCGTTAATTCATTACTATTCGGATCCCTCGGCACATCCTCTCTCCGGGTAAACGCCAGCGACTCCGGAAAACAACGACATCACGATTGCGTTGAACACGGCTGACCACCGCAGCTTGCTGCAACACGTGTGGCCAGCGGCATTCGAGTGGATCCGAAGACGTAACCTGCTAAGCAAAACAGCCATCGTAAAGCCGCAGCTCCCACATCACACAAACGACGCAGTGTTCGTTGCAAGCCTGATGACAAAGGTACCTGCGGGCACGTCTCAGACAAGTTCGAAACATGTTGGCTTCGTGCAAGCTGTCAAAGATTTAAAAAAAAAAAAGTTTAATTGGCGAATTTGTGTTAGAAGCGAAATAAGGATCGAGCGTCAAAACAGCAGCAGCAGCTGACGTCGCCGCGTCGGCGTGACAGCTGGTTGGAGCGAGCAAGAGAGAGAGAGAGAGATGCCACGGTCAGCTGCTATATATATCTACTACACTCTGTATCTCGAATTTTCGACGTACAGAATATTTTCGGGAGCGAGCTATAGGGCGAGATTGACTCGGCCATGGCCTCCTTACCTTTTACACTCGGGGTAAGAGTAAGCTCGAATCTTCTAGAAATACGAAGGAGCGCTCCTTCATGTTTTGCAGGCGGCAATATGCGCGTTTCGAACATGTCTCCGAGACAGTTTGTGTATGACCAACGTGATACAAGGAAACAACTCAGGCACTGGCTGCAGACCGTCTTTTGTATGATGTATGAGCAGTGTGACCCCGGCTTGAAGGCTGTCCGGAACCGGGGCATCGTGTCCAGCCCAGTCCATGTACGCGGGAAGCACCTGGCCGGTTCCGCACCAGCAAAGCAAACCAATTTCCATATGCATTTTGCGTCGCTCTGTCTTTTAAGTAAACCGCACTTCTCTCTTCACGAATGAAATGAAATGCCGGTACTACTCACTTTGCAAGTGCAAACAAAGTCTCGCCGCCCACTGGCGATAAAACTGCGTTGCCCCCGCACAAGCGATCTCTTTGAATCACTGGTGGCAACAGAAAAGCAAGAAATTCTGGCGAGCCTGTGGAGCATTGGCGCAGTACGGAGAGAAATTGCTAGGCGCCGCATGTCAAGAGCGCGTGGGTGCGCGAGCCCGGTTTTCCGGACTTCGGCCCACGCCGCCTCGAGGACGCGGAGATTCATCCTCCTCGGAGCGCAGTCGTTTCCGATGGTCTCTTTCCTTCGTGCTGCCCCGAATAAGTAGAAATGACAGGACAAAAAATTATTTGTTGCACTACGCATAGCATGTATTTCGACAGTACCCGTACAAAACCGTTAGACGAAATAGGCACATAAGAACAATAGTGCATCACATGCTGCCGGCAGGCCTACAGGAGAACGGGTCATTTGCGAAAAACAAAGAAACTTGCTCACGTCCTGGCAATTCTCAAGAGTGTCCCGTTGGTTACTGTTCCGTCCTGTGCTCAGTTGGTGTCCCCACGATCAATTCTTTCCCTTTTTTCTGCTCATATCAGTCCATGTGTTTCTTAAAGAAAGTGCATTTGTTCGGAATACCGCTGCCGTGAAACCACAAATGAACGCCCACCCACGGTGGAGGGATAAAGGGGGAAAACATGAGGTGGTCGTTCTTCCCGGGTGGGTGAATCTTCGGAAGTTTACGGTAGTTTTGTGTTTTAATGTTTAATTTTTTTATAAAACTTTAATGTTGATCGATTCAACTCACCGATGTAAACGTCGGTGGATGATACTGCCTATTACTACAAAACGACTTCAATGACCGAAACCACGATATACAAGATCTGCATTGTGTGAGCACATCTCACAAACCCGCTATCATACTGCACCTTCGAGAAAATTACAGTAGGACATTTCACAGCCCGTTTTTCTTCTGGATTCCACTATCACAAATCGCGACTGTCTGCTCAGCAAGGCAGCGGAAAAACAGTAAGAAGCCTGCCATTTTAGCACTTAGCAGTTTTCACGAACATCAACCTTTGAGCTTTTCCTATTGCGTATTTGATCCCCTTCCTCTCGTTAGAGTTCCAGGTACGTACTTAATAGATTCCCCTCTTCGAGATGTGGCACCATGGCAGGATAGATACCGTAGACATACGCGATGTAAAAAGCCGTGACCACATAGATTCCACGCTCCCCGGTGACCCCTATTTCCCCTGCCCTTCCTTCTTTTCACGTTTTCGTGGCGTTGTTCAAACTTTTGTAAAGCTGTTTGCGCCAGCGCCGATGGAAAGGTCGAAGCACTGGAGTTTTTATGTCAGCCACAAAGAGCTAGCGCGGTGCACAGATTGCACACGAGTGCTACGGCATCCGGCAGGTACTCGTGTCCCTACCCAACGCTGACGTCATAGACAAGTTAGTTAAGCGAATGACAAGGCAACAACCTAAACAGGGGTCAGCGCAACCTACAAGGGGCCGGCGCAGTACACAGGCTGAACCTGATGTTGATTATAAAAGGCCCCTCATAAGCGCCTTCTCTTTTCCAACCTGTCGATGGTCCCTATTTTTTCTGCCTTTTTCAGTCAACTCGCGCCGGCCCCTTGTAGTCATGACGCAAGACATCCAGCGCCTCAGCCTTGCTATCTAAGAGATGCTGTCTGCGCGCGGATATAGGGAGGGCCTTTCTTGACATCGGGAGACTCGCCTCATGAGTTGCGCTGAACAGACTATGAGACTTTTGTATTTCTAACCCCGACAGGTGCTCGCCGACAACCGCGAGGTCGAAGAGCAGAACGACCCGGTGTGCCGAGGCTGCAGCTTCCCGTTCCTCCTGGTGCAAGCGCTGGTGCACCTGGGCATCTACATCCACAAGGTGTCCGAGGACGGGTACTCGGTGGCCACCTACTACCAGGAGAAGCAGGTCTACTACTGCGCCATCTCGGTGCTCTGCCTGTTCGGGCCGTCGCTCATCTACACCGTCTACCTGGTGGCCGACAGCATCCTGGACAAGAGCACGCCGGCCTCGGACATATGCACCAAGGTCGTCAACGGCATGCTCCTGGTGCCCTGGCAGATCAAGGGGTACGTGGGCCACTCCTTGCGAGGACGCGGTCTTCTAGCTCTCGTAGTACCCCAATATGCGATGTACGATCTAGTACGAACAGTGCTACCAATGGTAGTAGGAAATAGTACGAACAGCTACTACCATTTTCACGACCGGGGCATTTTTAAAGCATTAGGCTCACGCGCATGTTCCCCGGGCGTTGGGGAAATCCATTCCCGTGTCCTATTTTCATTAGCTAAAGCACCGATAAACACCGACTTTTTGACTGGTACCGAAACTTGACACCGAAATCCACCTAAACCGTGGGGGAAAAAAGGAAAAAAAGAAAACACCCCCAAATTGACCATAAGCTTAACCATCTTGACAAATAGCAGGGAGAACAGAATTTGTACGTGGCACAAACCACGCATGATGCGTGGGGTCTACTAACGGAGCGAGTCAAACAGGCCTAGCACAAACCACTCACACGGCCTGTAGGCTTTGCGCTAGGTTAAGGTACGGCGTTCTGGGCTTGTCGCTCCAACTTCTTTCCTTCGCGTCATTTGCGCAAACCCTCCGCTGACGTCTTGGAGGTGAGCGAGCTTGCCTGGCTCGAGCGCGCTGCGTGACATCTATGATGCGAGAGCAGTGATGGAAAAACTCGGAAAGAAACAAAAAAAAAAGGGGGGGGAACGTGTTTTTTTTATTTGTTTGTTTTTTCGCATAAAAAGCGGGAAAAAAACAAGACCTAATTTATTTCAATTATTAAGAAGCCTATTATGCAAATTTCTGTGACATACGGTGAAATCATAATCACTACGTCAAAGCTATTAATGATCATATCGCACGTAATTTCGTCAACAGTCTAGGTGGAAGATCAAACACATTATACTGTATTATATTCGTTATTCTATAGAAGGAACGAAACGGTGTGGTGATGCGGCAAGGGAGAAAATGGAAGGAAACACGAGCGCCTGTGGTTGTCTGCTGCCTCTATCCGTCGTCAAACTGTTTGCTCGCCCTAAAAGCGTACACCTAATAAGTATTAGTCTGGTGTTCACTATGAATTGTGCAGCAGCTATAAATGTTAAAAATATATTAGAATAAAGTTTAAAAACTTTAAAACAGAGGAGCGATAACTTAGTTCTGCCCGAGATTTGTTCTGTAGTGTGTGCATGCATGTGAAGAAACCAATTTTTATGTCATCTATCGCATATTTCCCGGTTGATACATTGTCACGCCCTTTCCCAACGAAAACCATAGGACTTGTATAACACGCAACCGAGCCTCTGCTACTGAACCACCATATGTACTATCGGGAAAAAATGCAATACGAACAGAAGAGCGCGTGGCTCGCGGTACAGGCTGCGCCGCCTGGAAGTGAGCCTAGGGGCGAGGTTGTGTGGCTTACTCCGATGTCCATACGCCCTTCGCTAGACGCTTCCCAAGCTTCGGCATTGCACCTCTTAGTGCACTGAAAGCTATCACTGCTATCGTTGCTCGCTCGACGCTTGTGGCGCGAGGAACCTCGCCGCTAGTAGCAGCTTGCGCGCGCGGAGCGCGCTTAAGCTGCTACTAGAGCCTGCGCGCAATCTGCTACTAGCGGCGAGGTTCCTCGCACCGCACGCGTCGAGCGAGCAATGATAGCAGTGATAGCTTTCAGCGCACTAAGATGCGCAATGCCGAAGCTTGGGAAGCGTCCAGCGAAGGGCGTATGGACAAGGCCACGCAGCCTAGCCCATAGGCTCACTTCCAGGCGGCGCAGCCTGTACCGCGAGCCACCCGCTCCTGTGTTCGTACTTCCTCTTTCCTCGATAGTACATACTTTTGTATAACATCTTAATTGACGAACGGTGGCTGCATGTTAACCGTTACAATAAACCCAATACAGCATTTAGTATAATGAAAAGTATTGCTATTTCCACGTGCGTAGTCAAAGTTCCGCTAAATTGACGAAGCTCTCATAAACATTAAAAATTATTATAAGGTAATAGTAGTACCGCATACCTAGTGAAAATCTCTTGCCGTTGCTGATCTATGCCAATATCTTTCAAAATATTGCTGGATTACTTTTGCTGAGTCAAAATTGCAAATGTTTCCAAAACTTCTGGAAAAAAAATTGTTTCTTGTGTTCGTTTTTTTTTAAGCGGGGGGGGGGCTTTTATATTTTTTGTAAATAATTGCATTTCTAGGCGAGAGATCACGTGGTATCAATGTGATGCCGCTCTCTCCGGCACAGCCGCACTCAGTTGCCTCTCCGTTTTGTGCTCTTGACGCAGTTCTACACCGCTGTTGCGCCCTGCTTATGCTGATTTTATATGGGCCATGGGCTTCGAAAGTTTACATATAACCTTCGACTTCCTGTAACGGTCCCAGCTCGAATATCCATAAAGGAGCATCATGAAACTCGTTCATGACGCTCGTTCATGACGGTCCTTCGTGACGGTCCTCCACGACGATTTTGTCATACATTCCGGCTGATAAAACACATTCTGCGTAAAAAATAAACCCCGAATTTCAAAACACGCATAACTATACTCTATTTCACCTTATGATGTACCGCAGGAAAGGCTACAAGCGCTGGGAGCTCCCCTTGCTCTGGGGCTAGGATCTCCTGCACCCGGCACGAAGCTCTCAAGTGCATTACGGGCAGCTGCCAGCGCTGAGGACCTCGCGCTTCTAGCTTTCGCTGCGGTACAACATAAGGTGAAACAGAGTATAGTAATCGTGGCTGCACGCCAAATGTCCGCTCTGCAACTGTCGCTTCTCCGCACTCCACTTGTGCCATGGGAAGAGCACACTCAACGGAGCTTACTGTAGCCCGCTCAAACGCTCCAGTACAAGTGTTCGACGGGAAAGTCAAACCGAATACATATATGTTCTAATCATTATCTCAACGCTGAGTACTTGCCCATGCACACCATAACGACCAGGCAATATAGCTGGGATAAAAGTTTTAGGTTCTCGTTTAGAAAAAAAGAAAAACATCGTCTTTAGGCACAGGGCTAACGACAGTTTGCCCGTATTTTGATAAACTGTAGCAGAACGTAGCAGGGTAATATTCAAGCCGGAGTTTGAAACAACAAACATACCGCTGCAAGAAAAAAAAAAAGGACCGGGGGAGGGGGGGGGGGGGGGGGTAAAGGCCAAGATAAGAAAAGATAAAACGCAAAACGAAGACGAGGACAAAACATGTGTCCTGACTGTTTTGACTTTGTCTTCGGCCACACCCTCACAGCAAATTGGTGTTCTAATGTTATTTTGGTAATTGAATAGGGACTATCATTGTGTCAGACGAGGACTCCTGCAAGAAAGGGCCAGAGCCTATCTGCCCATTTCTCTCCTTTTTTAAAAAAAATTGTTCCTTTGCAAGTTAAAAGTTAGGTTTATGCCAGAACGAATCCGCGAGTTTCGGTCAGTTAGAAGGACTTGCTGCCGACCCCCCTACGCGTGGAACAAAAGAGCACGAACTAAACGTTTGTCAAGACTGTCTCACACGACCTCGGACGTCTTTGTTGAAAACGCATCGCGCACTTCCAGGCCATTGTCTTAACAATGGCGCAGTACGCGGGTACTTGGGTCAGACTGGCTCTACGAACCGCTAAATTCAGAGACAAAAAGAAAAGAAAACCTTGTCCGTTTTTGCATTCTAAGGTAAGAACTCAGGCGTTTCTTTTTTTCCTGTGGTGCCCTATTTGCCTTAGGAATGTCTAACACACCTACAAACATCACAGAGCTAATAAGGCAAATACTAGGTGAAAAAACAAATTCTTAAAAATTTACTGAATATGTAATTTGTTTTATTGAAAGTATTTATTGGCGGCAATAAAAGAAAGACGCTAGTGGCAGGCAGGAATTCACTCTTTTAAGGTCCACACTCTTTGGGCACTAGAAGTATTTCCTAACTGATTTAAAGATGTTTGACAGCGTAAAATGAATGCTTTGGAAGCTCGATCCAACACTCGCGGAGGAGCAGCACGAAACAAATGCGCAGCATACTTTGTTTCTAGACTGCCTGCTCAACCTCCAACCTTGCCTGCAAGTGACGTCACGGCACTTAAAAACGCGGTTATATTTAAACCAAGTTTGAACCATATTTGGATGTTGGTTCTGGCATCGCGTCCAATTGCCAATCTCACACTAGGGTCATTCCACGGCAAACGTTCCAGACGTTGCGCTCGACCATTTTCGATTTTTAAAAGAAAATTCATGACTTTTTACTTCAAGGTCATTAATCTTTTCTTAAAGATATTTTCGCCGAACTTTTTTTTTTATGGCTTGAACGAGGTTTTAATTTTTAAAATGTGCATTTAGGCATCATTCAATATGTGCGAAAATCACACTCCCGACCAGCAATCGACCGATCTTACTAAGCCTTCCACACATGCGTGGCGCCGCGGGGATCGGTGGCCGAGTGGACTAGCGCACACCAGCTCGGAGCAGGTGGAGCGAAAGCTCGCGCTGCAGAACCCAGAGATCCTGGGCTCAATCCCCGACCCTGCCCGTTTCGATCTGGACGAGCATCGTACCGGCGTGCGGTCGTGTACCACTACTGCGTAATGCACGTTAAAGACCCCAGGCTATAGCGGTTGTACCGCACTGTCTAAATTGCTCATCTACAGCGAGTGACTCGTCGCAACTTAGAAAGGGCTGACCAACAACACGCTGTCTAAATATCCACACAACCCCAATTATTTTCGTGGCGCCGCCATAACTGTAGTTTATAGGAGGCAGGTGCCAGTTCACGGGATAGCTCTGCGCCGCCTCGTGCTCTGCTCGTGCAGGTCCCCAGCGGGGTTGTCGCACGTGCAGAAAGACTACGGTTCCCACGATGCATCGCTGTAGCGGTGGCGTTATTAAACTGGCTGTGAGATCCATAGAGGGTTCAACTGGCGCCGGTGCTCATGTGCGTGCCAATGGGAAAACGCGCGTGCATTTGATCTCTTCGCCGGGAAATAACATGGAACGCTTTTGTTATCTGGGTCGTACCGAATAGTATGTACCTTGATTAACATTATAAAGTGCAATGGCTTCAGTTAGCACATTTTTATACTTTTTTTACTATATTTACATTTTTTACTATATTTCAGGCCGAAATGTGTTCCGCAGCAGGTGTGTAAAAACAAGCGACGATTCTAAGCAAAATAACGATCGAAAGGAATATAGAGCGTATTCAAGGTTCGCCATCATTCCGGTGACGCTTATATATCGTTAATGTGCCAGTCCTATCACTATATGAAAATGACCCCGTCTTGCATCTTTACGAGCGGTCAAAAACATTCAAAACTTAAAAAATGAAGTATGTGGGCTATGAAACGTGTCTCTTCTCATTATTGTTATTATTTTCTGTGCCGGGCAGCTTTTATCAAAGATTTCGAGCGTTCGGATGATGTTTTGAACGTAGAACAAGCATTTCCGCTCAGAGCAGAAAGAATAAAGAAGCACTTAATAAAAATCGAACTATATCACGTGTCCTTCAATTAATTTTGATCATCTACATACACAGGGAGTTACTGATCCAGTGTTACTGCGTACTTCTTGCCGTCTTTAGTTTTCCAGATGTTCTTCGTTCGTTTGGCACGTATATCCCTCACACTGAAAAGCGCCGACGTCGTGTTCACGCTAACAGTGTCTGACAGTGCAAATAAGTACATGTACGAAGCCGTTTTAGCACCGTTTTTTATGCAATTAATTTGAAAGAAAAACGCCGTAACTGACCAATTATTTTGTCTGCCTGACTGAGAAACGTTCTAAGCTACCTAGTACGTACCAAATTATTCGGGATATTTGCTCTTATAATCGAGCGCAGAGAGAAAATGCACCTCACGTTTTCATATACATCATTCTCACGGACGTCACAGCCGGGGCTTATGGAATATGTAAGCGCCATTACCAGTTACTGACATAGTTTCGATTTTGGGATCGGTGCCGGCAACGCTGGCCGCTTCTGGTGTGCGTTCGCGGTCGTAGAGGTGCAGTCATGCCGATGTGCGCCATGTTCGACTGCCGAAGCAGAAGCAAGTCCTCTGCATAACAGAGTATGTAGGGCTGCACCGTTTGCCTAAGGCGGTAACGCGACAGTGTGAGCGTACAAAGCTGCTGTCCGAGAAACGCCGAAGCCTCTGGCTTGCTCGCATACATCGGAAGTGTCTGTGTCTGCGGTCGTCACTTCATTACCGGGAAGAAATACGTTGCTCAACTGTACAGTACGTAGATTGCGGAGGCTTCTGTTTGCACCCTTTGCGCATTGCCATAGCGGCCGAGACAGTGTTTGGTGTCTGGTAGCGTCACGCTGCAAGGATATGCTTTTGCCTTTCTCGCAGCGTTTCTGTAATTGTGTAGTGTTTGTAACACGTTTGTGTGGATGGTGCTGCGGCGGCGGCGCCGAGATGACCTAGCTAACATGCTGCGAATTCGAATACGGCAAGTACGGGCACATCTCTTCGGCTCTTCGGCGCTCATAAAGACGCTTGTTTTAGTGCCTGTCAACTCGGTTCGCTCAGCACAACGATACGATTCGATGGGAGACGCATCGCTGTCAGGCTCTTCACCCATCCACTCGTCAAACAGTTATGGGCATCCAGGGCCTTGAAGGCCTTCATCTGTTGCAGCGACACGCAGTTAGTGGACAAAACCAGGTAGTTAATTATGTCCACGTGCGTCGTGGCTGGATGCACGTCCGCATCTGTAGTGGTGTCCGCGCCGACGCGTAGCGTGGTCGAATCGACGCCGTCGCACATCTTCACTTTACACTCATACCGAGCCCCTGTGGGGCCCACAAGCTCTTCGAAATAGGAAGGGCAGAACTCACGTCGAATGGCTTTCGCCATCGCGCTGTACGGGCGATAGAAATTCCATACAAAGTAGCAATCGAGCGGCGCAGATGTGGCGGCGGCAGCGTCCGCGTCTGCTTCTCAGTACCTGGCAATGGCGGCCGGCGGGCGGAAGTAGAGGAAGGGACGTCACGTGGGAACTCTGTATAGAAATGCATTAGCGGAAGTCAATTTTCAGCTGGTTACTGTCTGCTTCAATTTCCGACAAAACACTATTTATTTCCATAGGGGTATTACATAAGGGGTGGCGTACAACAAACATCAACAAAATAATGTCACAAAAGCAAATTTGCATTAAATTAATCCAAAAATCGTCAAGACGATAAGTGTGCGAACAAAAAACACACTAAATATACCTAGAACGCGATTGCACGTATTAATTCTTTAAATTCTAATGAGTCATCAGTAGTTACAATGTTCTGGGAGAGCCCGTTCCAATCAAAGGTTGTACGTGAAAAGAATGAGTTCTGAAAAGTGGTGGTTCTTGCCTTTGCACGCTGTACATCGAGATTGTGACCTGTGCGACGGTTGCGACGTACAGAAATAACGTTGTATGATAATCGGAGGCACGGGCTGTAAAAGTTTGTGAAAAAGAGATAACCTAGCTAAATGGCGGCGTTCAGAGAGGAGGGGGAGGTTGGCACGGGTTCCGGGAGATGTGACGCTAGTAAAAGAAGAATAATCTGAGTAAATAAAACGTAATGCTCGACGCTGAACTGATTCAATGTATTGATGAGGTAGGCTTGGTGCGGGTCCCAGATAGCAGATGCGTATTCCCGTTTTGGGGGCGGATAAGGGATGATTAATTAAGCAAGTTGTTTTATGTGAGGAGGGGCCAGTTTCAAGTTGCGCTTCAAAAAACCTGAAGAGCGATTAGCAGAAGATATGGTGTGACTGATATGAGTGGCCCAGGAAAGATCAGATGTAAGATGAACTCCGAGATACTTGTAGGAGTTAGTTTTTCCAAAGGGAACGCTGTTAAGGGAGTAGGAAAAGATAGAGGGTGTAGAGCGACGTGTAAAAGACACAAGCTTGCACTTATGAACGTTGAGAGACATCTGCCATGTTTTGCACCATGCTTGGATGCGGTTGAGGTCATCTTGGATGAGTAGGTGATCTGATGGGTTCGTCACTTGGCGATAGATGACAGAGTCGTCAGCGAAAAGACGAACATGCGATGTTATTTATATAGGCATGTCATTAATGTAAATTAAAAATAGAACCGTTCCGAGGACCGATCCTTGAGTAACCCCTGAAGTTACCGGAGCAAGCGAAGATGATGACTGGTCAACGGTAACAAGTTGCTGTCTGTTAGTTAAAAAGTGAATGATCCAGTCCAGAATCGAGGAATCTAAGTTGAGTTTAGAAAGCTTGTATATGAATCGTCTATGAGGAACCTTATCAAATGCCTTGACATAGTCCTGGAAGATAGCATCAGTTTGAATGTCTGAATCAAGGTTAACAGGTATGTCATGAGTAAACGATGCAAGTTGAGTTTCATATGAAAAATCTTTTCGAAAGCCGTGCTGGGATGGGTTGATGAAACAGTTGCCTGACAGAGATTGAATGATGTTGGTGTAGATAATATGCTCCATTAGTTTGCATGAGACGCTTGTTAGGGAGATGGGTCGATAGTTAAATGGGCAGTACAGTATTTGTCGCCATTTTTAAAGATCGGGACAATCTTTGCCACTTTCGAGTCATCAGGCCGACAACTACTTGAAAGGGATTGTGAAAATATTTTAGCTAATATCACGCTAAGTCTGTCGTGTTTTTTATAATTTTTGCATTTACTTTAACCATGCCTGCTGCTGAAGAGATTTTAAAATTGTCAATGAGTTTAGGGATGCCTGCGGCTTCAAATACAAGTCCAGACATGGGTGTAGGAATAGCGGACTATTGCCAGTTAAACTTCTAGCGTACATACATTATAACAGCTCCATGGTGAGATCGGTCTATTGCCTTTCCGTGCGCGTAACATGCCCCCTGACGCTCTCGTGTCAGGGGGCGTGTTGTGTGGTGAAGAGGCGCTAAGAAACAATGCCAGGTTGCGACGCGGCAGCTCTACTTAAATGTTATTTTTTCTCGCTTTAGAAACAAAAATTTTTTAATTAAACTTTCAGAAATGAAAAGCAATAAACACTTTTTCTAAATTCGTTATTTTTTCGTATTTTTACTTAGACCACCTCTGGATAGAAGAAACGGTTGTTTGGGCAGCAAGACGGACTTTTTCGCAACTTTTCAAAATGCTTGACAGAATTTTGTTTCTGTGAAGTATTTTGCTGTAGGTTTTAGACATTTTTCATTTGTAATACATCTACAGGGATACTAATAGAAATAAAAAGTTATAATTTCTAGGCGCAAAGCAATAATTAAACAAAAAAATAGAAACGCGCTAACTTTTTTTTTGCATTTTGTTGAATCTTTTTTTTATAATCTAACTATAAACTTTTTGAATCATTATTTGTGAAGCGTTTAAAGAAAAATCTGATTACTCAATTATTGAATGATGTCTAGTTTTTCGCCCATTTAAAAAAAATAAAACCACGCTCACGCCATTAAAAAAAATGAAAAAATGTCGGCGAAAATATTTTAGGAAAAAGACAAAAATCTTAAATTAAAATTCCATGAATTTTTTAAAATCGGAGATGGTCGAGCGCAACGTCTAGGGTTTTTGGCATGAAAGTACCCAATAACTATTGTGAATTTAGATATACTACATAGCACGCCGGAGAGGGTAAAGGTCGGGTATTCCGAAAATGTAGTTAGTTTTGGAAGCTTTTAAAATCACCGGAGTACATAGCTAAAGGATAATAAATAAATAAGAAAGTATTGCCAGGTGTCACAACAGAAATTGTAACCTATGCATGGGGAAAAAAATAACTGAGCTATCCTTTTGTTCGTACAGGCCATTGTCTGCCATTGTTACGGTTTCTCTCACTCGCTTGTTTCTCATTTCGCGAATACGCACATTTCAGTTGAGAAGGACCACTAAAACGGGAGGCGTGTTCGGAAACGTTTGTGGAGTAAGTCAGCAGGTCAATTTCGGCATCCTTTTTGCCGCGTTTTCATGGGCGTCACATACCCTGCTTTACGGGGGCCAGGCAGGAGGAGAGGGGCGATGCTTTGGTAAACACGCATCAGTGATTCACGTACTAGCCTTTAGCCGGCGCCCAGATTTGGTTACGCTTGTCGGGTAAGGATTAATCTGGAGCTCCACAAACTTTTCCGAACATGCAAATGTACCGGTGACCTCGGTGCTGGTGACTACATTCGTGCCGCCCGGCACAAACGCTGAGAAAGAATTTTTGTTGGTCGTTCTATATTTCCCTTTATACGTTCGAGCGGTGGTGGCTGGTGAGCGAGAGCCGTTCGAAAGGAAATTTAACATATTGAAATAATTGTAATACTTTTTTTCTGCCCTCTCCCTCTATTCTCTGCCATAGCTTTTTTTTTTTTTTTAACTGTGAGCAATATGCCTTTTAATGCTACCAGAATTACGTATGAAATGGCCAGATTTTATTGGCTTTTGCGTGGAAACAGGCGGAGGGGGAAAGAGGGGTTGGGGACATTGTTTTTTACCCCCCACACTTCTGTCCTTGTATGCTTCGTTTTCCCCAGGCGCGGGTGACGCTACGACCCGATGGCATCATTCAAACAGCGTCAAAAGTTCAACATCATGACATTCGTCACTCTTTTCTAGGTGTTCTATCACCTGCTAAACAAATCAAGCGCAGTGAATGACCGGTGACTTGCGCTCTTAGTATGTGTGCCGGTGCGTTTAGTCGTACTTGTGATGTTTAAGGGATCCTCATGTCCCGAACACTTCCGGCGCCTCTGCTCGGAATCGGCAACCAATGAACGGGCGCTCTTTCCTGTCTGCAGGCACGTGGAGGTGCTCCACTTCGCGGCGCAGCGTGTATGCAGCTGTCTGGGCCCGACCAAGGCGGAGCAGGTCAGACTGAGGACCCTGAAGCGGGACACCTTCGTGCTGGAGTTCTTCGAGGACTTCTACGCGGGTTTCGTCCAGGTCCTCCTTCAGGTTTACCTCATCATACTCTTCCTGAGCTCCAACAACCCCTCCAATGCCCGTAAGTACAGCTGGTCCATTATGTGAGCTGTTTAGGTTCCTCTGATGCGCTGCCCTTGAGAAGCCTACCTTCTAAGCACAGCAACGACTTCCGAAAAATTCAGTGTCTCGGGCTTCATAAATTGAAAAAAAGAACTTTTTACGAGCTGGTGCTTATCTTGAGACGGCTCTGGGTCCATTCCTAAAGACGTACAGTGCTCACGAAAATTATCCGGAACATGCGAACAGTGTCTCATTTCGAGGGAGCGCTATCCTGGCGGCAGGCGAAGAACTGCTCTATTGCGTAGGGCTCAAGGCAACAGTCCGATGCCCTGATCGGACTGTTCCACTGAGCGCTACGTCATGGAGCGGTTCTTCGGCTTCCGCCAAGATAGCGCTGAAAAGGTGCCGTTCGCGTGTTCCGGATAAGTTTGGTGAGCACTGTAAATTGGTTGTGTGACCTGTACGTTTACAGTGACCATTACGCTGTGCACTGTAACCACTGTTCGATAATTATACCTATGAAAGTACTTGATTATGTTCAAGATAGCCGGTAGTTCACGTCAAATGGTAAAGTACATTAGGTGTAAAGCACTTCGGATGTAATACAATATGTACTTTCATTGCAGTTACTTTCTCAACGCGATCTTCCATGAAACTTTATCGTTGTACTCAAAGGCTGGTTTGCCAATTGTGCTTCGAACTGCGCCCTTTTCCGCTAGGACCTTCCGCTATTGTCCGACGCAATGATAAACCGGGCATGAATGAACACTGTCATCAGATTCAGATTGAACTGAGATGTTGGACGTAATTATTGCAAGGCGTTATTCCGCTATCTAAATGAACACATTTTTTAACATGAAATAGAGGCGAAGCTAGAAACGTTTTGCTGTTAATAATTTGAATATAGATTTCTTTTTTTCTTTTTTTGCAAATCAACAAGCGATGGTGGGATATTATTCGCTCGTCCTTGTAGAACTATCATCTTAAACCAAAACATCCCTCTTTATAAAACGAGCATACTATAGGGCATTCGGAATTTTTCACTAATTTGGAACCGTATTTCATAAGACCCAAAACAAATTCTTGCTGGGGGCAGAAGACGTTGGAGGACTTTTTCACGCCTGAAATTTTCTCATCGCCTTTAGCTTTTAATTTATTATCCAGAAACGCCCCACCAATTCTACTGAACTCCACACGTCGCAAGCGCAGTGAACTATTGATTGTGCCGTTGCCGTGAAACGCTACAAGACGGCGATATGGCACATTAGCTCGCGCAGCTTGCACTCCTCTTTCTACAACTGAGGGAGAGGAGGAGATGAGAGGGGACGTCAGAGCGCCGAGCTCTGATTGGAAGGATTAGTGGGTACAGGCAAAGGCTAGCTGCCTTTGGCTCTCTCCGCGGTCTCCCTCCAATCAGAGCGACCCAGAGCGTCGTCTGCTCCTCGCGCAGTCTCGCGTTCGAACGGTGAGTAGAGACAAACGCAGCTAGGCCTTTGCGTCTAGCCACGATCTTTTCTCCTCTCTTTCTCTCACCGTGTAGATGCTGCGGAGACGTACAAAAGCAGCCTCGCACGCGTCTGCGTCGCTTTGCATCAAAATACGACAAAAAGAAAATGATAGAGTTCGACCAATATATGGATAGCCGCTTCGCAGATTTGTGCCCTGAGTAAGCACTTTCCACCAAACTAAGTAGTAGTTTTGCAGACAGCTTTTCAAGTCTCAAAGAAGAACAGGAAAATCTTACGATCGCCTGCTCGCACTGATTGTTTCGCGCTCTGTACAAATATAGCTGGACAGCAGCCCTTTCCCTTACTCCAGATGGGACGACGGTTATAAAAGTTTCGTCGCCATACGACGTACAGTGTACCCTGAAGTGCGCTATGTTTTCGCGGAAGTGGCGCGGACAGCACGCACCGCATTTTGCTTGTTTGCGGTTGTGCTTCATGGTGCAGCAGTGCCCGATGACAGGCGCACTCGAAGTACTTAGGTAACTCGCCCAAACATACTTCGAACAGTGCGCCATTTTCTTGTACTGTCAGTGTTCGATACGTAGATCAAATTGAATAGTCGTCACTCGAATGGATAACCGAAAGCTACGACAATTCGGACGTGCCTAGCGGAGAGTCCGCGCACAGCTTCAATCAGCGCTCAAATGGGAGAGGGAACGCGTGCCTGTACCTTCCACTGTATTGCCAAAAAACGTTGTCCCCGAGTATAGTTATCCTTTGGCGCAATTTTGTTGGCACAAATTCGTCACATTTGCGCAGTGCAGCAGAATTTAGCAAGGCGAGCTAAAAGGGCGCAGCAATCCTCACTGTTCGAGCTCTAATCTTCACGCCTGGCCTCCAATCAAAAATACTGATTGCACAGTGCAGTGGCCGGGCAAACTAGCGGATGCCCAGCAATGTCCCTTTTTCATTTTTTTTTCTTGTCCCAACAGTGATCGGCCAGCTGGTGGGCTCCGCGCTGAGCCTGTGGTCCCTGATCCGCGCCGTGCAGCGCAAGGACGACGGCCTGCTTACGGGCACGCTGTCCTTCCTGGGCTGGCTGGCCGTGGCCGCCTCCCGGGGCCTAGCGCTCTCGCTGCTCACGTCCGTCATCCACGGCTGGGTCGTGGTGGCCTGCCTGGTCCACGGTGTCGCCATGACCGCCTGGATCGCCAGCTTCGTCTGGGAGGCGCACCGGCGCCTGGACAGCGTGCGCCAGCCCGGAGACGACGCGTCCCAGCCACTGCGCAGCCCCTGCATCACCCTCATCCTCATCTTCGCGCTGTTCGGCCTGCCGTCGCTCATCTTCTGGCCGGTCATGTTCGACTTCAAGCTCAAGCGCAGGGTGTTCCTCTTCATCTTCGTGTTCGTCGTCGAGAACCTGCTCTGCTTCGGCGTCTGGCAGCTGTGGGGCAGCGACGGCATGCAGCACACGTACGTCGTGCTCCTCTCGGCCCTCTTCCTGGGCCTGACCACGGCCGCCATCTTCTTCATCGCGCTCTACGTCTGCTGCAAGCCGGAGAAGGTCGACCTGGTGGTGCTCCACCACATCCGGGAGGACAACGCCAACAAGTACGGCATCTACTTCGACTTCTGCAAGGTCATCCGGATCCTGCCAGACACGAAGGACATTGCCAGGGACCTGGAGAAGATCCGGATGCTCAAGCTGGTCAAGTAATGCGATGGGTGCTCGGTTTTCGAGACGCGCTGTGCGGCCCTGCGCCAGTGGACTTATGGCGGAAGCCTTCTGTAACGGACAACCAACGAAGCGTTTGGAACGAATCAATGTTGTGGAGACATTCATTCCAATTTTATTTTTTCTGCAGAAGGATACCGGAAGGGTAGAGCACTGATGTATAGGTTTAAGAGTGTTTAAAAGCGTGTTTTGGTTTCTGTGCCTTTGAACTACTCTTGGCCCTGAATAAAAAAAGCAAAAAAATCTCAAGAATATGGCGGTTTACTTAGTTTATGCTTGCAACGGGAGCCAATGCTTAGCACAAGTATTTTGTTCCCACAAGCTGCACATCCCTTTCACAGGCAAGAGTTGGGTAAGAAGATGCCCCGGCATCAAGCACTAATTAGCTAAATAATTACCTCAGTATTAACCATTAAATTTTTAGTGAAAATTAACATATGGTCCCAGTTAGAAACTTGCTGAGCGTCATCGAAAACCTCTAAGTCAGTAAGTTTTAGGACGACTTGTAGCACTTGGGAAGCGCTAGGGCGGCGGCGCGGCGTTGTGCAGCAGGCGCACAACACCGCGCTAGGCCGCTAATGCAAAAACGCGAATGGTAATAATATAATCCACGTTTTCGCAACGTTATTTTCACCGAAAAAAACAACAACAAAAAGACACATTGCCGTATACGTTTACCCTCCGCCAAAATGTAGCGCTATAGCGGTTCGGACCGGTATCCAAAGTTTCAGAACGTACATGAATTATTGAAAGGTTATATAAGTTATTATCTGAAACGTTCAACGAAAAATGGGACCCATTCCTAGTAGTTTTTGAACCCGATGTATTCGTGGGCTACGTCGGCCACCATTTTCCCATTTAACATCTACGAAAATCGCTCCTATCCTCAAACGTTGGCATCTCCGGACCTCTAGCGGTGCATTTGGGTTAAAACTAAGCGTACGGCGATGCATACTTTATTTTTGCGATTATAAAAACTAAAATCTTTCCGCCGATGTGCATTTAGGTTATTTGTTATTTTATCAAAACATACACGTTTTAAAAACAAACCTCGGTAAGAACTATTTCGCGTAGCGTATGAACAACGAGCTTGCGTATGAACTGTGTGCGAAATTTGTTTTTTCTCGAGGTGACAATGAGCCTAGTCGGAGAGAAGTGAAGGCATGCAGAACATGCACATTCAAAAAGTGCAGTGTTCAGTGTAATGCATAGGTCCTCAAGCTGGGTTCCCCAGAGTACCCTAAAAGTTTCCCGAGTTCCCAAATTCCCTTAACTGTCCCTGCCCTAAGATTTTTTTTTTCTTTCTCACTTTTGAGCTTTTAAAAGGAGCACACTTTCGGAGTACCCAGGCTGGGTACCTTTCCCGGCATGCTATTTATTATCTCTACAGTCAAAACAGGAAACGGCAAATGAAGGTTATGCCAAAACCAACATTAAAACGTTTCCGCGCTCTCGGGGGGGGGGGGGGGGCGGCACATGATTTGATGCATAATTCGAAAATCGAGCAGGCTGTCCAAAAACACGGTATTTCGCGCTTTATTTTTTTTTCTCTCGATTTGTTGGCGCGCGATTTTTTAGCATTCATTTGGCACCATCAACCAAATATAAAAGTTCAATCACATCGCAAAATAAAAAGTAAAAAAAAAGTAATTTGGATTATTACTTCAGGTGGGTCTGTTAGTGTGTGAGCCAATTTTGAGGAAATCTGGTCCCTATAGTATGGGCACCGCTTTATTTATTCAATGCTGAGACCTTGGGTCCTAATCTGAAAACATGCCGAAAAAGTCGGCGAGAAATCCGGTGGCTATGATTGGGCGGAGCCAAGGTCAAGTGCGGCGTTGGCCAATAACGGCCGCCAAATTTCTCGCCGACTTTTTCGCCCAGTGTCCAGATTAGGGCCTCAGGAGGGGTGTTCTCAATAAAAACGTTCCCAGAGGGTTCAGAAGCGCGTGGAAGAGCGTGTCCCTGCACGCCGTTTGTGGCGCTGACTTGTAGCTGACTGTGCTGTAGCGACATTTTCTTTTTCTTCGATTTCTTCGTATTTTACCCGTGAGCGCGTAATGTCGGCATCGGGTACTACAAAGGGTGGCATCACCCTTTGTAGGACATTGAGGCACCCAAGTATTCACTGGACGGCATATTTGAGGTGACTGCTCTACAGCGCATGCACGGTATGAGTTCTGATTTATGGTCTCCCATAAAATACGATCTTGGTGGTGTGCAACGTGCCTGTCGGAAGCGATGTGGAAGTTTGCCGTCAGCCCATGCTCACGAGCAGCGAGCTAGAGCACCATATACACTGCACCTCAATAGTTCAGTGGACTGAAAGAGTGGAGTAACACATCTTCAAACAGATACCTCATAATTATTTTTAGGGGCAGGTGCAGGGGCACACAAAGAATGCGGCTCATTTTGTCTTTTGTTTCTTCTTAGAAGCCAGGCACATAAGATCTGTTAATTTTTTGTTTAGCTGTTTCCAGTGTAGGGTAAAGTACACCTATACTTCGTTTCAGCTTGGGTCCAGACGCAGGCGATGCTACAAGCGCCAGCTCCGGGCTTTCAGCGTCCCTGCCAAGCACGCGCGCTCGTGCAATGCAAGCGCTGTTCAGGGCCACGCGCTCGCGCTCGTAGCATCGGCTGTTTCTGGACCCAAGCTGAAACGAAGTATAACAGCAATAGACCATTTGCTGTATTAGCCCAAGCATCAAGGAGAATGCAGGGATTGGTGTTCCACGCGCCGCACGCGCACGCCTTCCCCGTATAAAAATTCGAAGTAAATAACCAAAATAAAGCGTTGACGAACGCGCGTGCAAGATGCCATTTGTTTTAGGTATTTGCTTTAGAAAAGTTACTACTGCTGAGGCCAGCACGTGCGGCGCGTGGAACACCAATCCCTGCATTCTCCTTGATGCTTGGGTAATACTGCAATAGGTCTATTGAAGCAAAATACACCGGGCACAACGTACTTGAAGTTAGGTACTGTATATACAATGTGCCTTTTGGTCACTTCCGGATTCTACTGGAAATAAGGCAATCAAAATAAGTATTTGACTCGTGCAACATTGGGCAATCGTAGTCAAAATGGACTTTTAACTTTTCGACAAAAGATGTCCAGTAGGATGGACAGGATAACACCCCTCACTGGCCAGAATTTGGAAAAAGAGGAAGGTGCAAGTTTCCCACCGGCAAAGGCATGCCTAGTGCCACTAAATAAGGCACGCTTCAGAGTAACGACACTTGGCCATATTGTGGCTTAAAACCATGGTTACCAGTTATCTGAAGCTTTATCTGAAATCACAGGAAACGCTTCCTTACCCTCCACAAATGTTTAAACAGTTCGCGACAGAGCAAAGCAGTATTACATGACCTTCCTAACACCGAATCTATTGCTGAGGACGTCGCACTTTTGAATCATGACGATCGGCAGTTGCGTTTGCTCTGCATACGAACCAAAATGGCGGCGCCCACAACAGTGTCAGGGAACGGAGTGCCGATGCTCTAAGCGCAGCTCATTTAGTGGCTCTAGGCATGCCCAAAGTTGCATGGTCCCAATATTCCGTTAACCTTTACTTCACGCCAACCTCAAACTGTTTTATGAAATTTCACGCGTAACCATTCGCAGAGCTGCTATGGTGGTGTACATATCAGTCAACAACTCAATAAAGCTTCCTTGAAACTTTGTGCCGTAAATGCCCAGTGTGATTTTGAAATCACACAGCTGTACAAAACAAGCGGCCCACTTATCCATTGCGACATTGATCGGGAAATTTCGAGAACATTAGGGAAGTTTTTAAGTACAATTTTTTTACAGCGTTCTTGATCGGGAAATTTCGAGAACATTAGGAATTAAAGTCTTTGAGTATAATTTTTTTACAGCGAAGCTGTCTATGGCTAGGGTTCCGTGGATTTTTCACGTGCGTCAACAAAAACCCTACGCTCGCACCGCCTTCCTTGTATATAAGATTCGAAGTAAATAACCAAAACAAAGCGTTGACGAACGCGCGTGCAAGACGCCATTTGTTTTAGGCATTTGCTTTAGAACAGTTACTGCTGCGCTGCTGCAGACGCCGGCACGTGAGGCGCGGGGAACACCATTCGCTGCATTCTCCTTGATGCTTGGGTAATCTATCAGTAGGTCTATTCAGTAGATTAGTTATCAAATCAACAGGCATGGGCGTACCAACCGGGGGGGGGGGGGGGCAAGGCCCTCCCCCTCCCCAGTTCTCAGAGTGGGGGGCAAGGCAAGTGTTTTGCCCCCCTGAAACAGCCGGCAAACACTGACCGGCGGCACCCAAGGGATACCAAGGACACCGGCCCCCAGCCCCAGAGGGGGGGGGGGAGTTGTTTGCCCCCCCCCTCGCCACTCCGAAACAAGTTGGTACGCCTTTGTCAACAGGCGCCATTTTCAAGATCAGTAGACACCCAGGTAGATAATAAAGGTTTCTCAAAGATTTGCCACATGTGCGACCCGCGTCGGCCATGTCTACGCTCGCAACGCCCTCTCCCGTCGTTTCAAGAGCTTTAGTCCCGTCGCGCGTGTCCACTTTCCGCGGGGTGGCGGTCCCGTCCTGTGTCTCCGGCTCCTCGAGGCGGCGATAGTCGTCCACGCGAAACAATGACCACCGATCAAGACAACAATAAATGCCTGTGCGTATCCTTTCGTCACGATGACCACCGATCAAGACAATAAATCTGTTCGTTCCCTTGTTCAAAATTTTGTGTCATGTGCTAAACAGCTTCTCTGGTCATCCACCTTCACAGAGTGGAATGGCTCATGATTTTTTTGTTGTTTCTTTTCTCGAATTGATGTTTTGGGCGTTTGGTATGCATTGCCCCACGGGTAACCGGGGATGCATCCGTTATTTTCCGAAATGTTGGCGAATAATGGATAGCCAACTGGCCACAGAGTAGTTATTTTTGGAAATGGTGCCAAAAGGAAAGCCTCTGTGGAAAGAAGATCTCGCCTCTCCACTTCTGCTTTCCATTTTCCCTCGCCTGTCGTGGAGGTGTGTCCTCGCCCAACATTTTTAATCCCCTCGCTTGCGCCGACCGAACGAGAAACGCGCGGTCAGCTTTCTGTGGCAATGCAGTCAATGCTAGGGGAGAGGGTGCACCAACCGTCGTACACGCGCTTTCCTGCTCTCTTCGGATTGCCACAGAAAGTTGACAGCTCAAAATGCTGTGAGAAGGCCGCCCACAGTTTAAAGGGGTGCTCCGGTCGTTTTTTGAGCTACCTAAACAAATTGCATTTTCTCACTACCCGGGCTTCAGTTGTCACGGTATGCTATTTATTTTCTCCAAATTCAAAATAGCAATAGACCTATTGCTATATTACCCAAGCATCAAAGAGAATGCAGGGATTGGTGTTCCACGCGCCGCACGTGCTGGCCTCAGCAGTGGTAACTTTTCTAAAGCAAATACCTAAAACAAATGGCATCTGGCACGCGCGTTCGTTAACGCTTTCTTTGGTTATTTACTTCCGAATCTTTTATACGGGGAAGGCGTGCACGTGTGGCGCCCGCAATCTCCCTTGATGCTTGGGTAATACAGCAAATGGTTTATTGAGAAAACCGTAAATGAAGTTGATGCCGAAACCAGCATTCAAATTTTCGCGCGCTCTTCAGTGGTGTGACGTCACACATGGTACAGACTTTCAGGTCGTGCATGTAGTCTTAAACAGAGTATGTCAAGTGTTTTTTGCGTGCTTCTCAGGGAAACAGTTACCAAACATTCTTTTCCCACCATCAGACGTCTTGTAATCAGTTGGGAAGATGGCTTACTGCCCCCTTTGCACCATTTCTGTCGTCACACTTCAATGTTGCCAGTAGCGGCTCCCAGTTTGAGAAACACGTTGAAAACGAAATTCAAAAATTCAATAACTTCGCGAATTTTTTTCTTTTTCACACAATACTTGGGGAATTTGTAGAGCCATTTCTATCGGTGGGTTGAGCCAATTTCGAAGCAAATCAACGACCATGAAAAAATCGCCGGATCTTCTCGCGGCGTCTTCTCGCGTTTCTGGCAAGGGTAGATTATCCCTCCCAATATTTCTTCAGAGTTGACACAGCACCATTTTGCGATACAAATTTAACAAGACCAAATTTGGGGAAAAAACTTTGAAGTTGGGGTGATGGAAGAAATTGGAAACTTTTTAGTGGAAGGAACAGACACAGAAAGGGACGTGTGTCTGTTCCTTCTACTAAAAAGTTTTTAATTTCTTCCACCAGTCTCAGGTGTTATATGACATGATTAGCTATCACCAGCTCGCCTGCACACTCAGTCTTTTCACTTACGGTTTTACATTCCTTGGAAAGTGCCAGAAAAAAAAAAATTAAGTTCAGTGAATATCTTTCAAGTACAAGTTTTCTAAACCTACTTAAAGTAGACTGTTTGAAACCGTCAGAATAGAGTCAAAATTATGTTTAGTACACTTCAGACAGGTCTTCACCTGGAGAGACAGCTACTAAAAGAAAGCAACGTGTTTAGCTGGGCTTGTTGGTTCATCACTGGAAATGGGCGCCAAAGGAACGGGGACAGGTGAAGAAGTGGATGACAACACGGAGCGCACTCGCAACAGAAAGTTTATTAGAAATTCTAATAAAGTTTCTGTTGCGAGTGCGCCCGTGTTGTCAGTCCACTTCTTCACTGTCCCCGTTCCTTTGAGCGCTCATTTCCAGTAAAGAAAGCATTTGAGTGTTCCCTGCACACTGTAAGAATAGTCGCCAGCATCCCAAATTATAAGTGAACAAGTTGCAGCCAAGTTGCTGACAACAAACGAAGAATCAACAACACACAACATCTTATGTGGTACATAAAGAGCTTTAACAAGTTTATTATCTCATTTCATTTTTTATCAGAACAATATAAACATGGCTGTCCAGGTTTAGGCACTTGAGGGGGGCACATGCCCCATGTGTGAATGCTACTAATTAAAACATGCATTCAAACAACACCAACAAACAACTGTTGCACAGTTGGTACAGTTGTTGCAACAGTGCACAGCTGTAAAAGAACTGCCAAAACTCCCTGGTAGGTGCAATTCTGCTTGCACAAAGGAGAATATAGACTGTACATGAGTCTGATGTGTTATAAGTTAAATGTAATTGCATAAGGAGTGTTTCAAGCTCTTCATATAATCCGCTCTCTTCCCTTTAAAACAACCTCGCGTGTTAAATGGCATTTTAAATAAATTAAATACATATTAGCACACTCAGGAGCAACTGGTACTACAAGTCCACCATTTCTGTGGAATGTGCTGCCCTGCTGGCAGCTTTGAAGGCATCAAATTTAGGTATTGCTCAGCCGTGCAGTCGGGTGTAGCATACAAGCGAAATAAACCTGATGCATATAGGCGATTTCCATTAATGTGACATGCATTAGTCCCACATTTTCATTCTCTGACCAAACTTTTGGTGAAAACCATGTCCTCCAGCTCAAAGAAACTCCTACTATTAATTTGACACATTCACATTCCAACCGATTTTGGTGGAGGAGGGAATCGTCACATTAATTAGAGTTGGCTGTGTGTAAACACTGAACATTGTGAATGGTACAAACTGTGTTCACACAAATTTGAAGCCCCACGTATTTGTCGATTTCATTAAAAACAAAAATGAAACAGATGCATCTTCACCAACATGTAACAATGGCTCACAACAAACCGACGCAAAAGCAGCAGTCTGACATCAAAAGCATGTAAACTGACAGTTTCTTGGGGGAACCCATGTGTGTTATTGCAGTATGGAATGTTCTGCAATACGTGAGCAATCGAACTGTACAATAACGAAAACTGTAGCCTATATGTACAGAAGACTGAATGGCACCAACACACACCAGAGAAGTTCCACCACAAAACGTATGCCATGGAATTTCCTTCCATATTTCCTCCTCTAAAAGGCATAAAGATAACATCAGCCACTTATATACATTTGCTGGAATGATAATTTAGAGTAAAACCATAATGAAGCTCCTCTGTTAGTGAAGCCCTTGTGTCTGGAAGGGTAAACAAAAAAATAAGTATTGGTAACACTTGCCTGCAGAGATGTACAGTTTACAAACTTGCCAGGTTACAAACTTGCCACAAAGCAGGGTTTCCCCTAACATGTTGAAGATTTTGCAGGTAGAGAATATGGCTTATCTGCTGTAAATGAGCCTTCTTAAGGAAGAACAGTTAGGAAGCCAAATAAACCAGATAAATAGCATAAGCTGAATCAAAAGGAAAGTGAACACAAATATCAGAACCAAAATTGAGATTCTGATGCAACACAGATCGATATCACAACAACTCCACATGACCAGCACGGGAGGCTGCAAGGCTCTCTCATAAATAATAATAATAATACTCTCGTCTCTACAAAATGTGTTTGGTCGTATCTCGAATAGCACTTGGATGTAGTCTCAAAATCGGGTGGGCAGGATTTATGTAGGCCTATAAATCCAAAAGTTGAGACATACCGTAAAGGACAAACACTCCTTAGTTTAACATTATGCGGGTTTGCCTAATATTTGGAACAATTGGTGGGAATGAAACTTCCTACTAGATTTTTTGAGGATTAAGACCCTGTGAAATATAAGTCGTTCACGGCACATTTACAAAGTCAAATGCTTGTACAGTGTAGAGGGCTGAGTTAAAAAGACAAACATTATATTTCACCCCCCCCCCTGTGCAGCACTAACAGAAACAACCCTCTTCAAGGGAAACCGCCACCGGTATAGAACCCAAGGCACTCGTTCAAAGGCACAATGTTTTGCAAATTTGCGGTGTGTACATTCGTAAAACTTAAATGGTTTTCGAGACAAAAGAGAAAAAAAGTGCATAGATTTTAGATATTTAGACGAAATTTAAGTGAGAAAATATGTTGGTAAGTAGCACTAATGCACCTGATTTGGCCCATGTGCTTTCAGTTTACATTCCTAACAAAGATAGCATTCATAAATGAAGATGGATGTCCTCAGGTTCCATAATCTTCTCCAGAGGAAAAAAAAAATTATTACTCTGTTTTGCAAAAACAGGGACAAGGCAGGTTTTCTTTCAATCCCTTTTGATGTGGAGTATAAACCCTAAGGCACATCTCACAAATGTAACAAAAAAGCCATACTATTTCTATTTTACATTTTCGATGCATTTTAAAAATGAGGGACATTGCTTTTCAAGGAAGGCCCATTGTTGACCTTGCAGGGCGCAGCAGCTGCAAAAACCCAAGCCGTGCTGCCTTTATACATGCTCTCTTAGCACATTTTTCTGACCAACTTTTCTGGTGTTTCTTTTTACTCTTAGACAGATTCAGTTCAAATAGGAAATGCAGGGACGTTCTACTTCCTTTCACACAAAAACAGCCATATACTGTTTGCACCATAGCCCCAGAGCTTCGGCCCGAACAACATACCGTATTTTCCTGTCTATAGATTGTACCGTTGTATAAGCTGTACCCCTAAAAAAGCCGTTTCTAGAAGGAAGTTGGTATGTAAGTCGCACCTATATATTTGTATGGTCGGCGCTGAGTAATTGCATTGAAAAGCCTGCATCTGTGTATTATCATCGCTATATATGTGCACGCGAGGTAAAGTTTAAATATTCTCGTCATCAAATCTAACAAGAAATAGAACCCCCGTGGCAAATCTCCGAAGCTAAGATCCATGCTTATATGTGTAAAAAAAAAAAGTGTGTAAGTTGCACTGTTGTACAAAATGCACCAACTGGAATTTCTAAAAAATACATTGACTTTTTAACCGGAAAACACGGCAATTATTACAGCATCACTTTGGGTCCAACACAACCCGACAGAAGTCGGTTAGCATTTTTACAGGACATCACCAACAGCGCCGAGAGCACTGACTGCGAGTAGAATGGTAAAGATGAGTCAGAAAAAGTAAAAAAATTAAAGGCACCTCACAGATGCAACATATGGAACTTCACTGTGGGCTGCACAATTTGTTGTCTTCCAAACTAGAAGATTTTGCCAACTTGCCGATCGATGGGTCGCGCGTCCCCCGTTACAGCAGCGTGCCTGCAGGAGCGGGTTAGCCAGGACATATATCCAGTATTCCGTCTGGTCCTTCAGTTTGTTAAAAAAAGTTGTTGGTCTTTTTCTTTTCAAAGCAAACCGTTTTTTCGCTTCCAGTATTCCTTAAGCGATAATGGCCACCTTTAAAACCTGTAGCAAATGATACAGTTTTTGGCTCTCACCTTGAGCAAAGTCTACCTGCCTAAAATCATTCTGCATGCTCAGGACTAATTTTTTTTCAAACTGCCTGCATTGGCCACATGTGCCACAAAATGCATTCATGCATGTTTGCATGTTTGTTTTTTTGGGGCGAGGGGGGGGGGGGCTGCCCCAAACAAAACAAACAGTTCATTACTGGAATAGTTAAGCTGCAGGAGGCAATTTAAACAGAGCTGTAATTGGAATGTACAGGTCAATCTCCCTCTCCACTTTTCTTTCTCTCGCCCTTTAGCAGAGCACAGGAACAACATGGAGGCATAAAGGAGAGGTGAGGGTACCTGTCCTCCAGTCAATGGGAGGCTGACGAAGTAGCTCGCATTCTGTCATCGCAGTGACGCTTATCACAGTCTTCCGAGTAGGCACAAGCAAAAAGACAAAATCGCTCAGAGGTTGAGAAACTCTCATAGTCCAAGTACTGCGTTAATGAATTCCTTCCTACAAAAAGAGCACCTTGTGAGATATGTGGCATGTGGCCGCCCATGCAGGCAGGAAAAAAATGTTTTTGAGCACGCAGAGTCCCTCTAAATCACAACCGAGAAATTTGTCTCTGCATCGCCTAGCTGATGCAGTTCAGGAGCCCACAGACTTTGTCATCACTAATGCACAAACTAGGGGGAGCTTTGGCTTATGAGCCAAAAGAAAACTGAAATTGGGAAAACACTTTACTGGGGGTGCAGATGATAGGCAGAATTTTGGATGTTCTAGGAACCCCAGGAAGTACTCTGGGGGTAACCTCAGGATTCTGGGAAAGCAGTACGAGAAATCATGCACCAGGCAGTGCTTGCCACATTGTTGAATCCAGGGAACAATTTTTCAACCCACATTCATGATGCATTTACCGAGTAAAGTCCGGCTTTACCTGAAAACATCCAACCCTAATTATAAATCAGTTCCACAAAATGATGCAACTTTCTATATAATGGCCACCAGAAAAATATCATTAAAAAAAGAAGGGTGCAAGAGTAAAAAAATGTCACACTTGAATATATGAATTTCGGAGGCACACTGAGCTACAGTTGTGACCGGAACATGAGCACCTGCCTTCCAAGTGCTAAAAAAAAAAACAGCAGATTGCTACCTAACTTAGCCAAACAAAAACCTAACTGTACACACACTTTTATTTACAGCACAAAACTGCCAAGCAACTATGTAAACTGAGATGACCTTGAGGAGTATATATCCCACACTGCACTGGAAACCAGACCAATATTCTCACAAAAGAAATACCTTGTTCCAAACCTTAGTCACTTTCTGCTAATCCACACACTTAAAGAGCATTTGATTTTACATTACAAACAATGACCACACCAACATTCCTGTAGGACCTCCTACTTTCCCTCTCTGACGCCTTCTAGCGAAGAGGTCCGTCTTGCATTACAGTTGCCTCGGATCAACAAAAATTGATCTACGTCGCACAGGACTGTGCCCTGGATCATGACGTTGGCACCCAAATTGCATTCTATTGTAAATGAAAGTTTTCTGCAAAGGTCCTTATTTGGGCACCAACAAACCTGCTCCCTGAAATCACCTGTCCTTATCAAAAACAGGCAGTCACTCCGTGTGCCAGTGTTCTGTAAGCTGCAACATCATACTTTCAAAATTCTCAAAGCCCATGTGCACAAACTTATCTGGAAGGAGCATTACTCCCCATGTACACTTCCATACTAAGGCCCGCTTCCGACAAGGCAATTTTTTCTGGAATTTCGGGGTTGCTGATGAGTCGTTCCTTAGACGTTTGTGCTGTGACATGAATCACTGGGATCGACCTGAAGCGAAAGTGATGCGCGAGATGAGCAACTCGGAGACGTCTGAAGCGGCAGAACCCAACCAGGGACGAGATACTTTTACAAGAACCCCCTGTGGCGTTAATAACAATAACTAAAGAGAGAAACTCAACTTCATTCTGTTTTGCAATGGATCATTTTCAAAGCTAAATTATTTTGGGAAAATCGATGAGTAGTCGCAACACAATTTAAAGACCTAAAACGTCTTATTAAGATGGAACCTTGTGTCCAAATAGTGCGTCAAAATTACTATTTTAACAATGACGATGACAAAACGTAGCACACCGATTTTCAATGGTTGCTGCGTGTGAATGCAGACTCGTCTTGCAGTCAACTTAACGTCAAGACATTAGTCAAAGTTGCTCCGTGTGAAGCCAGCCTTAGGAAGGTGGCACCTGCATCCCCGATACTACTGATGTCATTCTGCACCATGTGGCCACGCACCAATGCTGCAGACTCACAGATGTTAAACTGCCTATGTAACGAGCTAAAATTTTTTTCGAATAGTCCAATGAGATTGAAGATAAAATTGAATAGACCATTGTTCAAACTTCTATTAAAAAGTTGTTTAGTCTCGTCTACTATTTTCTGGAAGAATGCCAATGCATGATGGCTGCATTGAATGGCAAGCATAGAGAATGACGCCCACAAGATGATGATGCCATGCCCATAGGAGCGACGGCATTTTTTGGAGGGGTGGGGAGGGAGCGGGTGGGGGAGGGAGCTGAAGTTTCATCCCATAAGTCAACTCTTGGCTGCATTTTGATAACGTGCCCGACATCACAAAAGATTGCTTTCAACGACTTCTGCACTGTAAGAAGCCGCATTTGTTTGTAATCAGCTTCGTATGCGCTCGTGCAACGGCAAAATTTTGGAAAAGTATACGATCACACGCACAGTCTTTTTGGAGAAGGTCGAGCAAAGCAAACATCCACAAACAAACCATGATTGTCTATGGCACTGAAAAGAATGAGGCACCACTCTGGCTCACGTTCCCAAGTTGCACAGACATCAATTAAGATAATGCATATCGTGTAACTAGACAAAAAAACATCTCAATCAAATCGAAGCGCCCCTCTGAGGAGCGCGAAGAGTTTTTGCTACCGCAGTTTGTCCTCGGCCCGCATTGGCAAGACCTCGCGGGAGGTTGGCAGGCGGGTCAGTGGAAGCCCGGGTTGGTGTGCTCGATGATGCAGCGGCGGCACAGCTTGCGCACAGTGCGGTACCCGTCGAGGGTCACCATGGAGCAGTCCTGGAGGCTGAGCTGCTGCAGGCCTCGGCAGAAGTAGGCCAGGGCCTGCAGGCCCCTGTCCGTCACCAAGTCGCACGACTTGAGGCTCAGCTTACGCAGGTTGGGGCAATGCCTTGCCAGGCAGGCCAGGCCACGGTCCCCCACCTGCGAGACGGCAGCGGTCGTAATCGACGCCTTGCGACGTGACCTTCTCTCATCTTGTTCAACTGAATTTCTCAATATCTCGGGCAGTCTCGGTGAAGCTCGCCGATAATGTAGAAAAAAAATGAAAGACAATTACAATTCTCAGTAATGCCGATTTAGAGCGCAGCTCTTGAGGAGGAGGAGGGGAGGGTATGCTTCTCCTTCCCTCCCCTCCTATTTAGCGGGAAATTTTCGTTAAATTTTCGGCTAAATTTAGCTTCAAACTTTTTTCAGCCAAAATTTTTTTCCGCGCGGGGAAAATTTTTTGCTAAACTTAGCGGGCAAATTTTTCTACTAAATATAGCGGGGAAATTTTTCCGCTAAATTTAGCAGGGAATTTCTTTCACCAAGTATAGCATGGAAATTTTTCCTTTCAAATTAGCAAGGAATTTTTTCCGCTAGATTTAGTGGAAGATTTGTTCCACCAAGCTTAGCAGGGAAATATTTCCTCTAAATTTAAGCGGGGAAATTTCTCCTCTAAATTTAGCGGGGACATTTCCCCGCTAAAGTTAGCGGGAAATATTCCCGCTAAATTTAGAAGCAAAATTTAACCCTTGTGACGTCACACATGACATCATTATGGGAAGCGTCCCACAATGCAACACGCAGTGACAGCGACGGCATCGTCGCTCAAGCCGGAAACAGTCACCTAAGAGCTGAGCTCTAAAACAGTTAGCAGCAACCTTAATTTCTGAAGTCCTATCAGCAGTGTAGACTTTCCATTTTCCCGGGGGGGGGGGGGGCAAGCTGAGAAGTTCTCCGCACGCGTGGGGGGGGGGGGGTAAGTGCTGCACGTTACCTTTTCGCCAAAACTGGAGATTGAAGCTAACGAAAGCACGCTGGGATTCCATTTCCCATGTATTTTGTCAATGAAGCTAACTGGGCGTTATTTTGTTTACATGCCACTACTAGAAGCTTGTTACATGGCACGTAAAGAGCGTATCGGTAAGAATCATGGCTCGGGCCCGGGGGGGGGGGGGCCTAATCTCACCAGGGGGCACGAGCCTCGATGCCCCCAAGGTCTACGCCTATGAGTCCTATGATGCACAAAATAAAACATTAAGAAGCAATCATTTCAATTTTTTTGGAAGACATTTAGGAGCACGTGACATTATGGTGTCAAGTCATGGTGACATGCGACTTAACATTGTGGTGTTATGTTACGCAACGTTGCACAATATAACATTATGCGACATCACATGCCACAAGGTATGCACAGACACGAGGAAAGGCAAACTTCGGGGAGTAGCGTATGCATTATAAAGCATTCTGTGCTCTAACAGAGAAGAAAGGTTGAAAGCTATCAATGATGACAATGACGGCTCTTTTTGTAGACCCACCTCTATTTGGATTCCTGCTTCAAGCATCTACAATGTTTAGGAGACCCGCGATCCACAGGCAGCAATCATGGTTCTTCGAGAAACCAAGGACAGGGTTTCAGCGCATTGTGAAAATGTGCTTTGTACTTGGTGTTAACGTTTATCAGGTTGCCATGATTTGTTGCTTTGTAATTGTACTGTAGAACACCGCACATCCGCCCATTCCACACTAAGCACCCATTCCCAAATTTATAAGATCTGAGAAAATATGCACAGTAGATTTATATGTAAAAGTGATGACCAGACAAGCGCCCATCCTCCCTTTTTTCGAGATTATCTCTAAATTTTGAGTGGACACTTGCCCAGTATTTTACGGTACGTATAAGCCTTTTGAAAGTGCATTTTTAGTCTATTGCTGCATTTTACTTGAATTGCCTTTTGTAAATACACCCTCTCGTGTAAAGCCCTTGAATGGGTTTTTGAAGTATTGCGAATAAATATTTAAATCAATGAAAGCTACGGCTCTTTTCATATCTGCCCCGCTCTCCTCCATGTTTTTAGTCCGTTGCCCGACAATTCCAGGCTTACGAAACTTTCATCAACGGCGAGGTTTGTCTGTTGAGAGAGATCCTTAATGATGGAAGTGACATTTGACTTTTCATTGCAGGCTTTGTAGTGGGCAAAAGGTTGAATTGGAGTAGCCATTGACCCTTTTGGAGCAGGTAGCAACATATGTTAGCACATTAATTGAAAATTAAATAATGGTTGCATCGTAAAATGAGTTAAGGCCCGTTCACACTCTTGCAACCGAGTACGACCGAGAGAGACGAGACCCCTGTTCAAACCTCTTAAATATCTTAGAATGAGAGAACACACTGGCACTCTTGCGCCATCAATGCGGTCACCCTTGAACTGCATTTCACGAAAGCGAAGGTTTTGCAGGATTTCCAAGACCAAATGTGCGTAATACCTATGAGAAAGGCTCGTTTATAACGTTGACAAAAGTTTTTCGAGCCAAGAAAGAAAGGGTAGTGCGCGAGAGAAATGGAAAATATGCCGGACCGCCAAGTTTACACTGCTACCCAATAGATGGCGCCAGTGTGTCCTCTCGTAAGAAATATTAAGATGTTCCAAGGCACCCGATTCTAAGAGGTCGTAAGTGTGTGTGAACGGACCTTTAATCTTTTATAATGAATAAAGGTTCATCCTTCATATTAAAGGGGCACTCTGGCGATTTCTTCATGGCCCTCGATTTGCCTGAAAATTTTCGAAAACACACCAAACACACATCGCTGAAATAGTTTCACAAATTTTAAGTCACAATATTTTTTTTTCTGTAAAAGTTGTTGAATTTACATTTTTGGTCCTCACCGTGATTTTGAAACAGAAATACTCTACTGGCAACAACGAAAAAGTTATGCCAGCGGCAGGTAGGGGTTCACTCTTTGGACCGTAGAATTTGTTCCCAACTGATTCCAAGCGCACTTGTGCACCAGCATAAAACAAAAAATTGGCACAGACTTTTTTTTTTTTAAACTGCCTGTTTGATTGGCAGGTTTGTTTGCCTGTTATTGATGTCACAGCACTGAAAAGTGTGGGCGTACATACTTGAAATTTGGTTTTTGCATAATTTTCATTTGCCGATTTCACAATAACTATTTTGAATTTGGCGACAATAAATAGCATAACAGAAAGGATAAAGGCCGGGAATTGGGAAAATATACCGTATTTATTCGAATATAAGGCGAGGTTTTTTTCCAAAATCCGTAGTCTCAAAGTCATACCCACCCTATATTCGAAGCTCAGTATAGCAATATGGCGATTTTGGTGTAACAGTTTCAGTTTCCGCCTTTCAAATATTTCCAAGCTTCCAAAAGAGCCCGACAACACTGTTGGAAATGTAACGGAGAGATTTAAAAATAAAACGTACAAAATGTTACACAAACGCAGGTTATAGATAGTAACTACCGAGTTTCGTCAGCTGCAAGTGTATTGAATAGCTCGCGATGCAGCAGACGCGATGGCTGCAGACGCCATCGACCATGTTAATGAGCTGAGCCAGCAGTAGCCGCTTTTAAGCCAATAGTAGCCACAAAGTTTGTAAACAAGTCGGGATGCCATTTTGCATTTTTTGTTGTAATGCCTGGAGTCTCTGCGGCAGAATTTTTTCAGTGCTTGCTTCTTATTTACGCGACCAGCGCAATGGCGAGCCGTCGTTGTCACTATGACGCAGCCTTCAAGAGGAAAGTTATATCAGAGGCGGAAGTTACTGGAAACTGCGCGGCGGGTCGAAAGTTTGGTGTTCCGCAGAACAACGTGCGTCGTTGGCGCAAACAGAAGACTTTGCTCTTAGCCTGCGCAGTGACGAGAAAGGCTTTCTGTGGCCCGCGAAAGGGAGAGTTTCCGAGGTGGAAGAAGTGCTGACGGACTTAATCAAAGAGAGAAGAGGTCATGGTTTGGCCGTTACTGCCGACATTGTGCAGATGAAGGCGCGCGAAATCGTGAGAGAGCGTGGCATCCCCGCTTTCAAGTTCAAAGCTAGCCGGGGCTGGGTGCAAAAATTTATGAAGAGGGCCGGGTTTTCCTTGTGAAAGCAGAGCTCCGTGATGCAGAAGTTGCCCGGGGATTACGAAGAAAAACTAATTTCTTTTCAAAGATGTGTTATCGGCCTGCGACGCGACCACGACTTTCTACTTGGGCAGATTGGCAATGCCGACGAAACTCCGATTTTTTTTTTACATGCCGTCGGCCCAGATTATTTATTAAAAAGGTGATCGCTAAGTGAGCCTGCGCACTACAGGCAACGAAAGCTAGGATCACCGTTATGTTAGCCTGCACCGCCGATGGGCGGAAGTTGCCCCCTTTATCATCCTGAACAGAAAGACTTTTCCGAAGAACGAGGTCTTCCCGCAGAACGTCCACATTCGTTGCCAGGAGAAGGGGTGGATGACGGGTTTTTATTTCTACATTACACATGAGAGCCCAGCTACCCAGAAAACAATCCACGGCTTGAAATTCGTTTTCTTTCCGACCAAAAACAGTCGATCGAGAACCGGCCAGTTGGAGTCATGCTCACTCTCTTCTCCGTGCCCACGTGCGATTTTCAATGGTTTAGACGCAACCACCAAATATAATCAAAGTCGCAGGTCATCAAAGGCACACATACAATATTAAAAATAGAAACGAAATACGATACCCATTTTTTTGTGGCTTCTAAAAGCTGCAAATAAATTGTTTGGGAAGAAAAAAAAGTATCACAGCCACATGACTTCCGCCACTCTCTTCTCCTCTCCTCTATATTTCTTCTTCCTCCCCAGTCCAGTTAAGGTTTCGAGCTGTTGCATATTTTTTACTTTATTAAAAATATATGTGACGATGTAGCAAAATATTGATTGTGTGGTTTTCTGACACCGTAATAAATCGCCTGGCAAAAAATAAAACAAATTTTGGGGGTGTCAATGTCCCTTTAAAAACTGTTGCATACTGAGGCGCGCGTGCGAGGCACGAGAGCATTTGTCAAAGCTCCTCCGCGTGTCATGCAGGACTCTGCCATTTCTATGCCGAGCCTCCTCCAGCAGGATCATACTTTTTATCGTGCTTCGCTTTAATAAACCAGCGGTGTATTGTACCAAGCCTACAATGAGTAAAAATACTCCAGGAGCTGGGAGACATCAAAACTAAAATATAAACATTGACTTAGCAAAAATGGCATGTAGCATTATATGGCATTTTTGGCATGTAGTTCTACATCTGCTACATACCAAAAATGGAGCAGCACTCCATTCTGTCAGTGCATTCTGTTGTTGGTTCAAGAATATACAATGACAAGCAGACAATAAGCCATGCTTTTTGTCTTCTCGTCATTGTATATTCATGGCGTCATCAGTAAGCCTGCAGCAAATGCGAGGGTCTATCCTCACATAC
This sequence comes from Ixodes ricinus, assembly GCA_037355805.1. NCBI lineage: Eukaryota > Metazoa > Arthropoda > Arachnida > Ixodida > Ixodidae > Ixodes > Ixodes ricinus. The sequence continues at coordinate 50,838 of JAZHYW010026452.1, read as the reverse complement.
AGGCCTATTGGTTGACTGGTTAGCACGGTGGTTCCCGACCATTATTGTTTCAGCGACCCCTTCTGGATCGGTACAAGTGGACCCTACCATTGATGAAGGACCCCCATCTGAGAACCACTGCATTAAGGCACTCCTTTACGCTGCCAAGCGCAGCCCGAACCAGAGGTTGCAAACAAATGCAAAAATACCCCAGAAGCCAGGAGACGTCACAAGGTAAGAACACTGACCAGACCATTCTGTCTTGCTCTGTACCTAACAAAGTTGCACGGGGCACACCGGGAGGGCGCAGCCAAAGCGCCAGAGGCACCCACCTCGCACTTCCCCACATCCAGGGCCCTGAGCCGGGGGCAGGAGCGAGCGAGCACTTCAAGGGTGGCATCCGAGACGGCCTCACAGCCCCGGGCATTGAGGTAGCGCAGCCGGTAGCAGTGGCGGCACACCTGCTTCAGGCCCGCGTCGGACACCCGCTCACACTTGGCCACGCTCAGGTAGCGCAGATGGGGCCCCAGCTTGGCTAGCTCGTACAGCCCGAAGTCCGTCACCTGCACAGATGTCTGCCGCGTCAGGCTGTGCCGCTTTGCACCGGCTGCGCGCGTGCCAAGCGTCACTGCCTTGCACCGGTAATCTGGCACCGAGCTTCGCCGCTTTGCACCGGTGCTCTGGCGTCGAGCTTCGCCACATCGCACTGGCACGCGCGCGCTGAGCTTTATTGCTTTGCACTCGTATCTAGAGAAATGGCCGACAAATTAAAGCATCTCGGTTGAATCTATGGGCTTACTAGCGTAGGGCAGCCTCCTGTCGTTACGTATTATGATTTAGCCCCTAACTTTAATGGACGGTGCCGGGGCAGAAAAGAAAGAGCTACGGTAAAATAAGTGAGATGGTAATCGCATTGCTTCCCGCATTACCTGTTTTACCCAGCTCACCGTGCAAGGGTCTTGTGTTCCCTAATAAATGTGAAAAGTTTCTCCCGCTGTAAATGCATCGTTCCATAGGTATGTTTTCTAGAAATAAAGTTTCAGCCAGAATTTATTAGTGTCCAAGCTCAATTCCCATTACAGGTAAAATATTTGCATTCGAAAGTGTTCTAATATGGGATTCGCGGTCCAATTTCAATATTCACGTTCGATTCGCGGTCAAGACTTTAACATTCATGCACGTTTGGGCAAAATGTTTCTGCCCCTTACTTTGTCACGCGACGCCATAGTCCCCGACGAGGTGAGAACAGCGAGGAAGAGATCTTCGACAACGATTGAACATCGCATGTACCCCGAATGCACACGTACAGCAGGGGCACGGCGGAGGGCACGGAGCGCATACCGGAGGCCGAGCACTCGAAAGACGCACCTGCCACTCTCATTCTGTCGGCGACTAGAGCTCGTCCCACTCTAACAACCAATCCCCCGTGACATGGAACCCGAGGGCTACCTGGAGGCAGTCGCTGATGCTGAGCTCCCTCAGCATGACGCAGTAGCTGGCCACGGCCTTGACGGCGGCGTCTGTGATGCGTAGGCAGCGCCGCAAAACAGGTGGGTCAGCTGGGGGCAGCCCCTGGCCAGGGCCTTGACCCCAGCGTCCTCCAGGGCCTGGCAGTCCGTCAGGTCCACATACTGCAGGTACAGCTGCCGGGGCGCGCCCCGCCCGGGCAGTGATGAGTCCGCCCGCCCGTGGTCCGCCGGGCCGACGCCCCCGCCCGCAGGTACCGCTGGGCGGAACTTTACACTCGTCACCTGGAAGCACCCTGCACGAGACGGGACCGGCACGTCACGGGGGAGCTACGGTGCTTTTGCAAGATGCTCCGACTTGCCTTGTTTTCGGAATACCTGGGATTTACGTTTCCAGGCAGGCTGCTTATTATAGCTCTAAATCGGGAATGGTTCGAGAGGAAACGGCAAATTGATTTATTCGTTCATTTACCCTCCAGTGTCCAGAGGACGTTATTGCAGGAAAGCGAGAAATGCAAGATGTACACAAACGTGCGCACAATTGTACGAAGAAATGTGCACAAAAACAAAGTGCAGAAAGGTATGTACACTGCTCAGCAAACTTATCTGGAACACATGCTAAGCCTACTCTTGGCTTGTTCTATTTTATCTTTTTCGATGTGTGTGTGCATAGCTGGCGCTAGCCCTAAGCGATTTCTCTTTGTGTTCCACTATGTCCATAGCATACCTTCAGTTTACATAAATACGCGTAGTTCTTTCATATTTTATCTTCCGAGGATGGTTGTTTCCCGGTCCCTGAAGACTCCTTTCGGTCTCAATTGGGACCGGGTGACTGTGGAACGCTGTGCTGTGGCCGGAGGTTTGCCGTTCTCGGCAGTCAGTGACACTCGGAGTCGGGATGGACGTTTCGAAAAACATGTATTTACAGCGACAAAAAACACTAGAAAATGTTACGCTTCCGTTGCCACTCGCAGCAGCCAAACGTCAAAAAGTGCACCTCGGCGCATGTGCCCTGGAAACTCATAACCGCGCACGACAAATACGGGGTCGTCGGGACCGTGGGGAGAAAACTACTTGCCCCCCACACCGGCCCATTCCAACAGACTCGTTTCCTCCAAAATGCCGCTCGTCAAAGGAGAGCCGAGCGGCAGCGAAGCGCACGCACCAGTGAGGTCGAGGCGGTCGAGGCTGAGGCAGCGGGAGACCACCTCCGAGACGCCCACGTCCGTGACCTGGGTGCAGCCCCGCACCTCGAGCGTCCTGAGCTGGGGACAGCGCCTGGCCACCGCCGTGAGGCCCCGTCGCTCAGCCGCAAGCAGCCGCTCAGGCAGACCCGCTCCACCGCAGAGCACACCCCCGGGGTGTCCCTGCTCAGCAGGCGGAACAACGTGCGCAGCCCTGGGCACGGGGCGGGATAGAATCTCCCTCAGTGGGCACGGCAACAGGATGATGAAACAATCCAACGACTTCCCAAAATGCGGCAATGACTAAGTTTACATGGAACAGAAAATTATCCGTAAACAGATGGCGCAGGTTCCCGGACACTTCTCTCAAACTCTGTTTCAAAATACAGAACCACAATGTGCTAGATTTGTATAAAATAATTGTGAATCCAAAGAGAGTGTTAGCGTGAAAGGATCCTACATTGGAAATTAGTGAAAGCAGAGTCTTTTAGGTTTAATATTTCTAGATAATCTTATAACAATGAACTATCAATTAATAGGGATATGTTCTTACAGAAACTGTTTTATATGCCAGAAAGAGCGGGTCATCCAAAAAAGTCTGACCCTACTCCGAGAACTTCTAAGGGAATGGAACAAGTTGCCTAAAGATGTCTTCTTGATTAACTTTCCGAATTGTGTTTGATAGATAACTCTTATGCTTGTGAGAAACCCATCTCCTGCAGTAATGCCTCACACCGATGCAGGCTTCGCCGTAAAAACATACATAAAGCAGCCGAGAAACCTCTGGGAGTACCATCCCTCAAGCACCCAAATTCTCCCTATCCCCATCTCCGTGCTAGTCTCAATACAAAGGGGCATTGTACCAGTGTCCTTTTGTACAATCACTACCATATGTGATGCATGTTGAAGGAATCATGTGACATAGATAGACATCATAAGAGTGAGCATTTATGTATTCACTATAGCATTATTCGTGTCAAAGTAATTGCAAACCAATTGCGCTACCGTAAAATCCCCTAAGGGCGCCCACCCAAAATGAAGAGATAAATCATTTTCACAAATTTATGTATGCTTTATGTATTAAGAGCTCCTCCGTCGGCTGCCATTTGCCCTTTAAAAGTTTCAGAAAATTACTGAAACTTTTGACTAAGATAATGGTTAGTTCTAAAACTTTAACATCTGGTGACACATTTGGGCGAATAATGAGCGTTTGGCGATGAATAGTTAATTTTTGCGATGAAAAAAACCCTGTAAATTTATTTTGGGCACCCTGCACATCGTTGTGTGCCAAAACAATGTAAACATATCGAAGCATGAGGAGTGCAAGGCAACATACATACCCAGGGCATGCAAAACGAGGAGGCATTGCCGAAGAAATCAAAACTGTTGCAATACATAAGAAGCTATACAGTCAAACATCTTTATAACGAATGCCTCTACAACAAAATTACCCGTTCAACTAAGCACAACCAAATACCCGGCCCATTTCCCATGTGTTCAGCATATTGTAGTGAGCACTACAACAAAATTTTGTTTTACAAATTATTCTGTCAAACGAGGCATATGAAACCGCTGTTATAACAAAATATCTGGGTAAAACATAACCAATTTCACATAAATCACTGTGATGAAGTGACGCACAAGGTGAGGCACATAAAATAAATGCAGCAGTGGCAGCGGCGGCTGCCATAGCCACCGACGCATTGTGAACCTTCCTTGGTCTTAAGTAAAATTATATGTTATTGCAGATCCGTGCCTTCAGGTAGCGCAACCTTGCAGCTCCGAGCATTTCTTTTTTTCTTTGTATTTTGAACCCCTCGGATGCATTCTTTTATAACTTTTCTCTACGCTTGATTCGCTTCATTTCGAAATGATCAGAAACAGTAATGTTAATTACTGTATCTGATATATCACCGAACGCTCATTCTCGACCAAAAGGTAGAGCTAGAGGTCCAAACCGATGCAAAAGTTTCAGCACTAACAGTGATCTTATTCAAAAGTTATAAGTGATTTTCTGACACTTTTAGATTAAAACAATGAGGCCCGTTTCTCGTAACTGGCGCCATAGGGATCAGTCGGCCGCCATTTTCCCACTGAAAATTGCAGAAAATCACTTATGACTTTCGAGTAAGATAACTGTTATACTCGCGGTCAGGTTTCTGTGGCAATGCAGTCAATGTTAGGGGAGAGGGTGCACCAACCGCTGTACACGCGCTTTCCTCCTCTCTTCGGATTGCCACAGAAAGTTCACCGCGAGTATACCGTAAAATCCCGAGAGATGCCCCACCCCCGAAAGATAGCCTACCCTTATTTTTGGCTTGCTTTGCTATATTCTTTTAAACACCGAAAGATAGCCCACTACTAGTAATAGTAGTGTTTTGTATACCGTAAAAACCCAAATATAATACGAGGTTTTTTTTTTTTCAAATTTCGCTATGTAAAATTCGCGGCTTGTATTATACGCAGGTCCTAACAATTTTCAGCTTCGATGAGGCGCGATCAAACGCTGTTTGACGTAGTTTCGGTTTCGAAACAATAAGGCGCTCAAAACAGCTATCATCATCATTAAAATCACAATGTCCGAGGCGCCACCATCCGTCCACAGTCAGGCTCGGCAATGGCGTCGGCGCGAAAACAGTAATCGGCCGCCTTCAAAAGAAAAGTCCTTTTGGTTGCGGAAGGCATCGGCAATAGGGCAGCCGGACGACGATTCGCCGTAAATGAGGGCAGCATCCGCGGATGGAGACGACAAAAGCAAGCTCTGTTTGCGTGCAACGGAACGAGAAGAAGCTTTAGGAGCCCGAAGAATGCCGACGTCGAGGCAAGTCTGGGCGACTTTGTAAAAGAGCAACGTGAACGGCACCTCGCCGTAAACACCGAGCTGCTGCATGAGAACTTTGGCGAGCCGACATTGGGTTACTCGCTTTATGCGCCGCGTCAAGATTTCACTGCGTCGGCGCTCGCTCGTCGCTCATTCTTTCAAGTGCGGGATTTCAAATGCGCTCAACGGCACTGAAGACTACTGCCTTTAGGAGGAGGCGTCGGACAAGGAGCCTGACGGACGTGATAACAGTGATTAAGGTTCAATTATGACGCAAATAAACGTTTTTCTTAAGACTTCCAGGGTCGTACTTTACGCGGAATATTTTCGTAGTCCTGATTTTGTTTCGTATTATACGCGGATAATTTTTTTTTTTTTTCGTGGTCCTCAAATTATATTTTGTATTATTCGCGGGTTTTCGCGGTACTCTTCTACTGGTCCGTCGTTCGTTTGCGCTGGATTCTCGTTCCAACAAGCTTCGAAGGGGGACAACCTAAAAATAGCAGTTTTTTAAAACTTTTCTTGATTGTACACCGAAAGTTAGCCCACTCCATATTTTCACCCGATTTGCTCTTGATGTTAGGTGGGCTATCTCTCAGGATTTTACGGTAGTGTCGAAACTTTGGCACCTGGTTCGGACCTCCAGCACTACGTTTGGATGGAGAATCCGCATTCGGCGACGCATAGTCTATTTTTGCGGCAGAAAAAAACCTCGTAAATTGTTTTTAAAACACCCTGTACAAGTCTGGCTTTTTTTTTTTTTTTTTTTTTCTTGAGGTGACAATATATGCAAGTTTAAATACATGCAAAACACCCTGTACAAGCCCTAGACCGACGAGGCGGCGCAGCCACGCACCGTGGTCCACAGGGAGCCTCTCGGAGGCCAGCACCACACTGGTCCAAAGCTGGGGCTCCCAAGCCAAGAAGTACCAGCGCCGACAGACGCGGGCGCAGCGGCACAGCCTCGCCGCTCGCCAGGAAGCCCAGCACTCGCAGAAGCAGGTCGTCCGGCAGTCGGTCGAATGGACACCAACCCCTGCATCGGACGTCCCCGATGTTAACGACGGTATGGTCGTGGCGCTTGACGGCACACTTGCCGTCGACAGACGTTATGGCACCCCATTATTTCATGAAGGCCCCCGTCTCCCTGGCTTTGTGCACACAATTGGCGATTGCCGATCTGGCTTTCACATTTCTGGCACTTCTGCAGACCTCTGGCAATGGGTGGGAGAAACCTCCTTGCGGATGAGAGCTTCTCTCTAGCCCGGACATTGGCGTAGGGTTTGGGCAAGTGCAAGGTCGTGCAGGTATGATGTTTAGATGGCCGATGCCGCGGGTATGAGCGTTGGCCCGAGAATCGGGCTTAGTAGCTCTTTGTGAACCATGTGGCACGGCCCGATTCTACCACTGCCATAGATAGTGCGTGTGTTATCGATAGACATAGATTGTCTTGCGTTTGTTGAATGTTCGATAAACGGGAGCAGAACTTCGCCCTCGTTTGTTCCGTGCGTTTAAGGTTCTTTTACGTATCAAACACATGATGGGTGTACGTAGAATTCCCAGAACCGCCTATAAACACGAGTCATTATGTGGTCTAGTCAGTATTGGGTGAAGTACGTCTAAAAGGTACTTGAAGTAAAGTACAAAGTAAATGAGAGGTTATGTACTTCAAAAAAAAGTAGTAAGTACCCGGGTGCAACGTACTTGAAGTAAAGTACTTATAAATACAATGTACTTTCAAAGTAAAGTACAAGTGCTTTCTTAACACAATCTTTCATGATGCACTTCCATTCTCCTATAGTGCTTTTGTGTTTTTAACTGGTATGCATTGCCCCAGGGGCAATCAGGGGTGCATCAGTTATGTTTGAAAATGGCAGCGAATATTGGATAAAGTCAAGTGGCCACAGAGTAGGTATTTTAAAAAATGGTGCCAAATGCAGAAGTCCCTTTGACTACTTAATTTGGTGCTCCTTGTACTGGCTTGCACCCAAGGGGGTCAAACGTACTCGGAGAGAGCATGGCGTCAGCCCTGTAGCTTCCACGAGCAATCCTCTTGTGAAGTAGTGTCCTCTCCTAATATCTGTAACCTCCTTGCTTGCACTGACCGAGCGAGACGTAGTGAGTGCTCGAAAGGCTGCTGGAAAGCCGCCTCCAATACAAACAGAGCGATGCGGCGTCTGCTCGCATTTCTGCTGAAATTAAAATATCCCACCCACTATTTCTTCAGAGTTGACAAAGCATCATTTTGTGGCACAAATTTTAGCAAAGACCTAATTTCGGGAATGTACTTGAAAGTCGGGAATTTTACTTTCCTCGGAAAGTACAAAAAAAAAATACTTTAAGTAAAGTACAAGTACATATCCAGAGAATGTACTTTAAGTTAAGTACAAGGTTTTTTTAATTTAATTGAAGTAGTACTTTAAGCACACTGTACTTAAGGGGGAACAATACCCAGAAAAAGAAAATCCTGCAAAAAAAGTTGATTTTGAGAAATACCCTATTTACATCTGCCAACATCTATATAGAGCATGCAGCACGTGGTCGAGGCTGGATGTTCGAAAGACACACCCTGGAGCTCTTCGCCAAACACGAAGTTGGAGCTGAAAGTTTGAGGGGTGTGCCAATTGGACTTGGTTGACAAAAGTGCGCCGTCCTTGTCGCCACGGTCTATTTGGCGTGCTCCAAGAACTTTGCCCTCTTCCCCCAACTTTGTGTTTGACGAGACTAGGGACCCCGCCATTCTCACTTTGCGAGTGATTATAGAGCAGCGATCTCAAGCTCATTTAAGTGTGGGGACCAGATAGCCCACCCGAGAAAGGTTGAGGGCCAATGTAAGCCCGGAGGGGGGAGATATTTTATCTCGTGCACTCTGCTTTTCGAAGTTGCGGCTTCGCCCATCTTCAGCTTTAATTTGTTTATAGGACTATACCTTCGGCCTTCACATGATGTGACAAGAATTAAACTGGCACCACTCAACCATTGTGCTGGCATTTTTAGTAGAACAAGAGAGAAAGCAAGGTTTCGTTCCCATTGCTCAATTGATACGGGAATTAATCAAGCATAACATGTCTAAACACAAACCTTCATATGACAGTTCTTGCTTAACTCACGATATCTGCAGCAGCAGTCTGGGAAAATACTTGTATTTTAATGGTGATATTTTCTGAATGCAAGAATCCTGAGGTCACAGCTTTATCAAATACTTTATTATGGAGAATACATCTAACTCCCCGAAAGTACAATGGCCTTGGTGCGGACAGGTTTGGTGCAGTTTGAATGACTGGATGACCAGCAACCCTGGGTTTTTCTACATCGAATTGGGAGTGGTGGGAGGCACCACCTACTCCTAAGGAAATTGCGGTTATCAGGCATTCGTGCCGGTGGGCGATAGGCGCGCCGCAGGCCGTTTGATTGATGCAAGTGTTTGCTCAATATGTGCTATAGCTTGTTCCCTAAATATATTTAAAGCAAAAAGATATTTTTGTTCCGGCGTGGCGAGACATATTCTCTAGTAAAGTATTTGGCTTCATCCCTGACAGCTGTTTTTAGCTGAGAGAGTTTGTGCAGCCGAGGTGCGCCCTTGAGCAAACAGCTCGCACTTGCAGCCCATACCTCGTCTCACCTAAGCATGGACTATTGTTAGCCGCGCTTGCTAAAACCGCGAGCTAGTTGCTTTGGATGAAGCCTCGGCAGCTGCACGAACACTCGTTCAGCGAGCGCTCCAGTCAAGGCAGTCAAGGCTAGCCTCTCGCGCTTGCACAGCCTTTGCAGTTAGTCCACGCTAAGGTGAGACAAAGTATAGTAGCGGAATAGAACTTCTGGTAAATTACACAAGCATCAAAAAAGAATGTTGTAAACAAAAGTACACGTGCTGCACGCGTTCGCCTTATCCATATTAAATATTCAAAGTAAACAACCATATTAAGGCATTGATGAATGCCTGTGCAAAGTGCAATTTGTATTGGATTTTTAGTTTAGAACAGTTACTGCTGCAGAAGGCAGTACATGCAGTGCATGGAATTACAATCGTGCACTCTCCTGAACTTGGGGAATTTAGCAAAAAGCCTATGCAGAGTGCAAGTTCTGCCTGCTTCTTTGCAGGGGTTCTGGTGACGTCAGAACACCGAGCTCTGATTGGATAGTGGGTAGGCCTCAAAGCAGGCTGCCTTGAGGTCTACCGACTATCCTTCAATCAGAGCCAATCAGAGCTCGGCATTCTTACATCATTGCAACCCCTGCAAAAGAAGCAAACAAACTTGCGCTTGCATTGTCATACAGGTGGTTTTAACATGACAAATAGCTGGGAAGCAAAAATTAAAATAAAACACAAAGCAAATGCAAACAGAATAGTATAAACTATGTCAACACATTATTAGAGCATAGCTAATATTTGGACGGAAATGAATCAGCGACATGAGATCATTATGGCGGATGCCATTTCAAGCGCTTGAGATATGGGAACAAGCCGAGACTCGAAGCCGGTCGCCTACGGGCCGCGTCCCAGCGAGGCGCGGGCCGCGTGTTTGAGACCCTTGTTATAGAGGTCTCAAATTCACCTTCTGCTCCCTACGAACAAGCTCAGACTCCCATCTAACGCGCCGTTGCGAGGCACGGCAATGTCGGATTTCCGCCGTTCCCTGTCGCGCTCCCTCTCACCTGCGGGGGTTCCTCTGCTGGGGCTGGGCCGTGGGGAGGCATCCCCCCAGGAGGGCGTCCCCAGGAGGGTGTGGTAGCCCAGGTCCCCTCCCGGGACATGCTGCGGAGGGCCTTATCCCCCGGAAGCCGCACGCCACCCGAGTGGCCCGCCACCGAGTCCCCGCATCGGGGCTCCATGGGGTCGCCCTCAGCTGGCCGGGCAATGCGCCCAGCCCCCGCCACGGGCCCCCTCTGTCCGCTCACCTGCGACCAGGGGCATGGCCTCTGCAGTCTGAGGCTGCCAAGGGAGTCTGTACAGGACTAGATTTCAAGATGTGGATACAACGTGCATAGTACCGTACTTGCACGATTGTAAGTTGACCCATTCACAACGTCACAAACCAGGTGCTATCACGGCGCTCACTTGTTCCCAAAACGTTTTAATATGCTAAATGTGCACTACATGAGCTAGAATGAGAGCAGACGACGAAGTCTTTGGGTGTCACGGTTTCCTGGGCCTGTGCGACTGCAGCCATCATTGCGCTCCCCAGTCTGTTACGTCATTGCGAGATCCTGCCTCCCCTGACGCTGAACCCGAAACCACTGAGAAAAAGGAATGGGATAATAAGGGAGTGGATCGAATGCACAGACCAAAAGTGTCATAGCTGCAAACATTGTCTTGGGCAGTAACTAGTTACTATTAATGGATTACTGGTAACCAGTTACTTTTTTAGTAACTTGTAACTGTAACTCATCACTGCTTAGTGAAAATAACTTGTAACTAAGTTACTATTTTTCGAAAGTAACTGTAAAGGTAACGTTGTTGCAGTTACTTCTCAGATTTATGCACAAAAATATTGCAAACATGACCACCAAATTGTCTCGCAACTGGAGAGAGTCCCAAGTCCTGGTAGGGGAGGAGGGAGGGGGGGGGGGGGCAGAGAAAAGACTGCTTCAGAAAACGTCAAAAGCAGGAGGGGAAAAAAATAAAAATATAAAGAAAATAAATCATGGGTGACCCTGTTCGGCCAAGCTGGTCCCGCCAACTGGGAGGATGGGGATGTTTGTGTCCGTACCAGCCGTGCATGGTACATCGCCCACAGCGCGGCATCTCTGAAGCTTTTTTCTTTTCTTCGTCCGGCAGAGGGAGCGAGTGCATTTTGAAAAGGACAGTTTTTGGTGATTGTTGCCCCAAACGCCCGCAGGCTTACGGCACAACCGATTTTGTGAACCTTGTCTTCTTTCCGCCAAGCATACGTTTCCTTCCCCTCCAATTTGAATCGTCCAACTCCCAGATGCAGTCTTGTGGGGTCTCGACTTCAGGCCCATTTCCTTTCCCTTTTTTTTTTTTTTTACAACCCAATTACCTGCCTTGCCTCCCGTCACCCACTTCTTGACCCTTCTCGGGTCCGTCAGTTGAGAAAGAGTATGTATTCACTCAAAACGTCTGTGTCGGTCTGCTTGTTTGTGTGTTTTCTTGAAATTGAAAGACCGCCCTTAGTTGGGACCAGAGGCACTTGGCATCAGTTGATTTATAGATATTCACGTGGTGGGCTTTCTGCGTGGTCTCTTCTATTTCGGGTGGTGAGATGGAGGAGCACAAGCGTGTTGGATCTGGTTTGGAAATGGCTGAGAAGATTGTAACAGCTGTTTGGAATTCAACACACAGTAGACGTTTGTACCTCGATCAGTGCTTATTTTGACGGTGGAATGTTGCTGCAACATTACTCTCCAAGTTTTCAAGAGAAGCTTAGTGTTTCAAGAAATATTATGCGCACACAGTGGAAAACGATTCGACCGACGAGTGGATTGACGTGGTATAAGAAGACATCTACAAAGCTGATTGCAAGATATGACTTATATTATTAATGTCAAAGCATTAACTGTCCCATGGAGTGCCGCGGGCGTTGTCTGTGACCACAGAGAACGGCTCCTGAGTAAACGGAAATAAAATGGCTGCATGGAGTGCAACCGGCGTTGTATGTGACCGCGGAGAACTACTCCTGAATAAATGGCAGCTAAAATGTCTGCGACGCTTCCGAATCTTTTGGGTGTGTCGCAGCACAGTCAGTAGCGGCTGCTGCATCGGGCATGGCCGAAAGGGGGGGGGGGGGAATTTTCAGCCCTCATGTGTTCTACGTTCTGCTTTCAGCCATGTCATGCCGCGGAGGAGCACGGCGCACTGCCCGCTGTCCTTACCCGCGGAGGGAGCAGGCGCGCTGCCCGCTGTCCTCCACGCCGCGGACAGCGGGGCACGCGCTTTGCTTTCACATTCCTACATGTAAGCATCCTCTTGTAATTTTTATTCACTCCACATTTGCATAAATTTTATTGCTTCCATTCAATTTCACCTCATCAAGGAAATTCTAAATTAGAATTGACCGATTGTAAACCGGCACCATGATTGGATACACACAAGATCTGGATGCGTGCTGTTGTTATGTTTGTGTATACCTTATGGTTGCCACACTTATTTTAAAGTTCTTCATGGACCAGATATATGCTATGTTAAAATTTTTAAAAACTAAAGTCGCCTGTAATTTTATAAAGAAGAGACTCTAATTATTTATCATATAGAGGATTTACTCGGATACTGCTTTAAATGATGATCTTGTTCAAGGAGCTATTCATGGTAAAAATTGAAATAGGAAGAACCAAACATGTTAATCCTTTTTATTAAGAAAACCTTAGTTTCTCAAAATAGTCAGATTCACTATACCGTGAACAACACAATGTCTTATAAGAAATCTATGCTAATTTAAAGCCATATTAAGGAAGGTTGAATGTTTTCTAATTTTTTTGTAAAGTAACGATGAAGTAATGGCCTTACTTTAGCAAAGTAACTAACTTTAACAAGTTACTTTTTCAATTTTGTAACTGTAACTGTAACAGGGTTACCAGACTCTTTTTGCCTGAGTAACTGTAACTGTAACACTTGTTACATTTTAGCAGGAACATGCCCATGACTGCAAACATTGTTTCTGAGTTTGTAAAGTGTCCACATACCGTAAAATCCCGTAAGGGCGCCCTCCCCGAAAGATCGCCCATCCCGTTTTTCTGGCTAAATATCTGTAACATAAAAATTCCGAAACATCGCCTCACCCCGTGATTCCCGTTGGACGTCAAGCGATTTCCAACGGGAATCGCACATCAACGGTGCGATCGGCGGTACCGGTGTGTCCGAGAAGCGAGTTCATAGCGGGTTCCCGCGTCTTTGTCTGCGATCTGCGCGCGATATCGGCTCGCGTAACACTCTGTTTGTTCCTGCGTGTATATTGCATCGTGAAATGCGAATCTGCTGCGTTCGCGATTTGAGGTATCCGTTCCCGAGTTCGAAGCAGATTCCCGTGTTTTTGTCCGCAATTTGCGTGCGCGATATCGATTTTTAGCTGTAACACGCGCGAGTTGTTCTTGCGTGTATTTTGCATCGTGAAATGCTTTTCTGCTGCGTCCGCGATCTGCGGTATCCGTTCCCGTGAGATGCGAGTCCTCGGCGGGCTTCCACGAGTCCTTCGCACCGTGAACCACGAATCTGCTGCGTCGGCCACTTGCGGTATCCTTTTCGGTGACACAGGAGTTTGTAGTGAATTCGCGCGTGTGTATCGCATCGTGAAACGCAAATTTGCCGTGTCCGCGATCTGCGGTATCAGCTCCCGCATCACGTGGTTTGTAGCGGGTGCCCCGGCGCTTATCATTAATTTTTGATAAAGTATTGCTGTGGCATCTCCAAAGATAGCCCACCCCATACTTTTCACCATTAATCTCTTCATTTTGGGTGGGCGTCCTTACGGGATTTTACGGTATGTAGCCAACAGACTTCTCGTAATAATTGGTGTATCCACTATGTCGTTTAACTAACACCAAGTGTTGCTTAGTTCCCTCATCGCCTAAAATAATGTGACTTTCTGGAGCGTTAGGCGATGTTTACCAGTGTTCAAGGAACAGTTTGAGTGTTCCGTGTTTATTACTGCTTCCTTTTTCTTTTGCTGCTCACTTCTATTATTGTCACATTGAAATTTTAAAAAAAATGAAAACATACAAAAGGTTGTTATGACTTGGCATATTGCATTCCGTGATCAGTAATGCCATATGTATATTTCGATTAACGAAAAAGCAACCCAAAAGTTTGATGTTTGCACTCCTTCAAAGTGGGTTTCGTCAATCTGGCCCAAATACTAGTACTACAAACCTCTTTGATGCCCAACTATAGACATAAATTGGTTTATAACTAAACACTTGACGTCAGCTGCAAGTTCTCACCTAAACATGATCTGCTCCTTTAAAAGAGTTACCGAGCAACCTCCATATGCTAAATAGGCACGTGAAATAGAAGTTCGACCGAAACACACTCTAAGTTAGAAAATAAGGGTTTGTTTCTGGTTTTTCTTCCGGTTAAACGACATATTTTTGCCTGAAGCTATTATTAAAAGGTTGAATGGTCCAACCCTTGCATACTCAATAGAGCACAAGAGTCAAGACTGTCCTGTCTTCATACAGGAAAGTAATGGCTACAAGGGTGCAGCTACCCAAACCCCCGTCTCATTTTTCTCTTCCTCAAATTACGCAGGTCAGTTCGAAAGCACTGCGTTTAGTGCCAATGGCAACTACTTATACAACTGACAGAGCACATAGAAAAGTTTAATTCGAACTCTGAAAACATGTTTTGTTAACTTCCGAGACGAGGAAAGGCTCATATCCGTGTTTAAACTATTGAAGACTACATATCACAAACTTTTATTTAAAATTGGAAATTTGAATTAAATAAAACATTCATTTGACCTCCAGGTGTTGTTTGTTGCTCTCACTATTAATCACGGGCTATCTGATGTGTCCATTCAAGGTTCTCCACTGTGTTGTACTGTTGAAATGGTAATGGAGGGCATAAATGATACTCATGATTAGTAGGGGATAAATGGCCATTCTGCTTCACTTCTGTTACTAAGAAAATAATGCAGTTCCAGTGTCATTCAAAAAGACCAAAGGTAAAATATTACAATCTTATTCCATCTAAATGTTTATTAAGGGGCACACTACCCAGAAAAAAACAATTTCTGCAAAAAAAAAAGCTGATTTTGAAAATATGACATATTTACATCCACCAACATCTAGAGAGTTTTCCCAGAAAGTTTCATTAGTTTACACAGCATAGTTAATTTTTTACAAATTATTTTCGGTCCACCGATGCTGAAGAAAAGGTAGGGGTTAGCACTCTGAACACATTTTTCTCCATTGCACTTTTCGGCATAAATTTCACTTTAGGAAAACTCTTGTTCTCCTATTACACAGTAGGAAATTATTCTTAGATGAATTTCTGGGATAGAATTTTGTGAGGAACATGCCTGGCTGGTTAGTTCTTCTACTTTAACATTCTTTTATGCTAAAAAAAACTACATTTGTAAAAAAGTGCAGACACAAAAAAAAGTAATAATTTTATGGAGTTATACTTATGAAAAACTATGCAATATAGCAAAATAACTAGCTGGGTATGTGCTATGGGTATTCCTGTGACTATATTACACATAAAAAGCACCTTTTTTATTTTATTTTAAAACAATAGATTTCCTAAGCGAACACACCGACTTCCATATTGTAATATTTATAACAAGCTTCAGAATTGACATAGGCAATGGAATTTGGCAGGGATGGTCTTGCCACCCATATAAACTTCCACTGCAAATTTGATTGAAATAAAGCAAGCGGTACAGAAGTTGACTTTCTGGGTCGTGTCCCCCCTTAAAAGGGCCAGTAAAGCTTGACACATAGCAAGTTGCTGAAATATGCCAACTATAGCTGGTGACGCACGGCGCAATCAACAGCACAGTCAGTAGTGAACTGTTGGTGCAGACAATGCTCGGCTATATGTCAAAGACATTGCTAATTCTTGCTTTTTTTTTTTTTTTACTTTTTCAGGCAAAGCTTTTAGGTGGTACCAGCAGTGTGCTTCTACCTGTTTGTTTGATATGTAGAAGATCATGTGATTTTTATAATCCAGGGGTTTGCCACCTTTGACACATGCTGTAAAATACTGAGCAAAAGCATACACCCCTAAAGATTGGGAAGTCAAAATTGGAAACCTATACCGCAAGCGCTAAATGAACACACACTTTATATAGCCTGGCCAACTCTGAAGTATAGAAAAAATAGAGGCTATGGATCCAAGCATCTAACTGCCTTTGACAAACCCAAACCTACACTCTGAATACCACTGACCTGTACTTGCCCGATTGCCCGGATATATCTTAGTACACATCAAGACAATGAAAGCAGTAAACTATAGAGTTAAGTTGTGTAAAACAACAAGCCTAGAGATGTTACCTGAATTGGACAGCGGCCAGGGAACAGCCTTTGTAGTGGCCGTTTCATTGTATTTCCTTTCAGACACATCCATCTGAAACAAGGTAATCACAAAATTAATCATGTGTACCACAAAGAAAAGAATACAGCAGTTTCATGTGTTCTAAGCACTGCAAGCTTAAAGCAATGTGAAGGAGAAAAAAGGATATCCTCGGCAAGGGAAGTTCATTTCATTAAAGTTAAAAACTATAATTAAAAATAAATGTGTGAACACAAATTCTGAAGAGATGAATGAGAAAAGAAAAGCAAAGCAAAGGTCAATGATTGGCCAGGACCACATATCTCACAATTGCACAAAAAGAGGAGTTCCCATAAAACCAATCAATGCGGATTGTTGGGCTAGTTATACTGGGAATTTGATCGACATGGTGAGCGCTTAAGACAAGGACAAAAGGGGAGACTAGACAACACAGAGCGCTCTGTGTTGTCTAGTCTCCCTTTTTGTCCTTGTCTTAAGAGCCACCATGTCGTCAAATTCCCATAAAAGTTATTTGATACCATATACATTCATTTCGGGTTTTATATTTTTCAAAAATTGGGAGGGAGGGAGGAGACGCGTTTTGTTCCCAGCTGGTTTTCGGGGAGAAATGGGGTTTTTTCAAGAAAATATTTTGGAATTCGTGATTTAAAGTTAATTTTTAGAAATAAATACTGTAAAGTACTCGGGAAGCGCCCACCTCATTTCTACTGAAAACTGGGTTTTCTAGACATGGGCACTTGTTTGTCTGGTCAAATCGGTAAAGACCAAGATGGCGGCGAATAAAGAGCTTTGAAGGCAGATGTCAACAGAATTAGAAAAAGGACATTTATTTGCACATGATATCCCTGTCATCGCAGCTGGCTGTCTTGGGGCCGCCGCGGGGTGAACATTTTCGGCTGATGCCGGAGCTTTGGAGCGGAGATGGGTGCTTGATGTATAATTCGCCAATTCCCAAGTTTGAGAAATGTTAATAGTGGGCACTTTTTAAAGGGGCCCTGCAATCATAATTTAGCGTCTACCTTTTTTGTAGTTTCCACGTCTCTTGGGGTTCGGGCAAGCCAGCGGGCACGGAGAGAGTAATTAAATATCAGTGCGTCATATTTTAACCGGAAGACGCAGAAACCTCCTCCACCTACGAGGGCGACCCACGTTGCCGAAAGCGTGCGATATGTGACGTCTTAGGTCCTGGCCTTACTACTGGTCAGAGCAGCTAAAAGCTTTTTTTTTTTAGTCGAGATACAAAGTATAAGTGTCGCGAACCGTTTAAATTATGTATGAAAGTAGTTTTTGTTCAGTATTTTAGATCAGAAAAGAAACAAATGCAGTTCATAAAGTACGGAAACAAGAAATTACCCGTCGACATACCCGCCACCAAGCGGCGGAAAACGGCGCATACTAGAAAGGGCTAGTGGGATGAGGCACCGACGAATGGCGAGCGTAGAAAGGTCCTGGGTGTACGCGGCGGCACTGCGGTCGTATACCGGCTCGAAGATCCGACCGGTTCCGAGCATTCCGAAGGCCTTCGGCGCGGGCCCTGCTGGCGATTTGGCCATTTGGCGGTATGACAGCGCAAAGTGGCTCCCGTTCTGAACGGATCTTTACCCCTTGTTTGCTGTCGTTTGTGGCCAATGAAGTGTTATGCCGAAATAGTCTTTAATCGCGCAGCAAATGCAATGCGAGCCGCCCTGGCCGCCCGCTTTATACAGCCTATCCAACACATGCTTTAGTGGCGCCCTCTCGAGCCGTCAACACGGAGTGCGGCAGCCGTAAGCGCTCGATGAGCTCACTACCCTCCTCTAGTTCACGGCCACTCAAGCCAGGACCTACAACGTCATGAAGGAGGTTGTTTTTTGCTTGTATTTGTAATTCTAATTTGCCTATAATTTCTAAAATAAAGCCAAATTTAAGAAAAGAAAAGTTTAATTAAGCTACTCTGTTCGAGTGCGCTCAGGTTCAATACTAATTAAAAACCAGTCAAGAAAGTTGTTGCAGGGCCCCTTTAAGTATGCGCTTCCACGGTATTATACGGTAAATATAATTAAAAATAAACAGCAGTGATCGGTTTGAATACGATGAAATTTGCTTTTCACAATCAAGTTAATAAGGTACTCAAGATAGCATTTAACATTGAAACATGGTAAAAAAGCTCAATTGAACGCTTTCGAGTTTTAATAACATAATCTTCCGCATGCGCAGCACTTCTGTCTCCGTCCTAGTCTCGTTAGGTCTTTGGACATATCTTAATTGAGGTCTGACAGGAACAAAATATCTGTAATTCCTTTCGAAAGAGAGGAAAAAGGACTCTCAAAACAAAGTAATTTCTCTTCCCTCTTTTAGAGCGCAGCTCTTAGGCGCCCGTTTCCGGCTTGAGCGGCGTCGCCGTCAGCGTAATTGCACGTTGCATTATGGGACGTTCCCATAATGACGTCACACATGACATCCCGAGTGTCATGAGTAAAGTCACGTGTGACGTCACCCTTGGGACACCACACGGCACCTAAATTTGGTGGGAAAATTTTCGCGCTAAATTAGACAAAGAAATTTCCCTGCTAAATTAGAGAAAGAATTCCCGCTACATTTAGCAAAGAAAATTCCCTGCTAAATTTACCAGAAAAATTTCCCGCTAAATTTAGCGAAAAAATTTCTCCGCCAAATTTAGCGGCAAAATTTCCCTGATAAATTTAGCAGGAAAATTTCCCCGCTAAATTTGGCGGAGAAATTTTCCTGCTAAATCTAGCGGAAAAAATTCCTCGCTAAATTTAGTGGAAAAACGTCTCCGCTAAATCTAGCGAAAAAAATTCCCGCCAAATATAGTGAAACTATATCCCGCAAAACTTGGCGAAAAATTTCCCCGGTAAATTTGGCGGAAAAATTTCCCCGCTCAATTTAGCTGAAAAAACGTTCCCCACTAAATTTAGCAAAAAAATTTCCACGCTAAATTTAGCAGAAAATTTAGCAAACATTTTCTGCTAAATGGGAGGGAGAAGAAGAGGAGAGGGAAGGGGCATATCCTCCCCTCTGTACCCTCCCCTCCTCCTCAAGAACTGCGCTCTAATTCGACATAACAAATAATTGTAAACGCATCTTCTTTTTTTTTTTTTTTTGCATTGGCTGAATTGGAAAGGGAACTGCAAAGGATACTTTAGACATAAAATCACTGCAGTCAATGGAAGACAGAAGAATCGGTTCGTTTCTGAGGCCTGGAGCATGTGCACTGAGCAATTTGAAAAACGGTGAAATTAAATTTTAAAATATAGGAAAAAATTGGGTTCAACATGATTTCAGAAAGCAGGTTGAGGGCCTATATATTGGATATTACCCGAAATCCAAGGACCCTACATATACCTGAGTGCATAATGCATGCACTACAAATACAGATTTCATAGTCCAACAAGTCTGCCCTTAACCATACAGATCTGTCCAAATCGAAAGCTTTCAACAAGTGGTAATGATTACAACCTCAATTCTTACTCTGGAACATGTGTGCCCCAAAGCCCACAAAGCAAACTTCACAAGAAGCAGTAGCATTTCTTTCTTTAACACAAAACAAAACGTTGAACTATTTGGATGTACCGGCAATGTATGCGAAGGACGAAAATGAAGCACAATCTACAATGCTATATACATACATTTTCTTTATCCAACAAATAAGCATTTGCTTGCTGTAAGATGCAGCCTGAGTTTTGACTTCGACATCATTGCGCTCCGATTAAATTTACATTAACATCTTGCATTTTACGTTGTACGAGAGGGGACCCAAAAGAAACCGAACTAATTCTTTTTTAAGCAGAGCTTTTGCAGTACCGCGTTTTGCCGCCAGGAGTTGATAGAGCGAACATTGCTGAGTCATTAGGCCTAATTCCGTCCTCGAAGAAGGTTAGGACTAGTTGCGGCTGGGTTTATAGTGACAAGTGTTTCGTGTGGGCGTCGTTTTTGCAATGTCTGATTTCTGTGAACAGCGTGCGGCGGTTAAATTCTGTTTTTTGCTCGGAAAAAGTGGAACAGAAACTATTGAACTGTTAAAAACGGCGTACAAAACCGACCTTGCCCCGTGCAACATTTTTTTTGTTTCCTAGAATGAAAAGAGAAATGAAAGGAAAGCGTTTTGTTGACGTTGCTGAGGTGAAGAAAAACGACGGAGGCGCTGTCAAGCATCACAAAAGATGAATTTAAACAATGTTTCGAACACATGGATTAAAAGATTAGACAAGTGTATTAGTGCAAGTGGACAGTACTTTGAAGGAGATTGAACGTTTGTACTTGAAATGGGAATAAATAAGTGCAAAAAAATTTAGTTCGGTTTCTTTTGGGTCCCCCCTCGTAATAAGGGAAGCAAGCCGTGTTTTCTTTGTCACCATTTCTTGAGAGCGGGCTTTTTTGGTATCTATATCATCCTTCCGAGGCAAAATCACAGGAACCTCTAACTCAGTTTTTTTTAGCATTGTCCTTACGACGTCACCATTGAATGAAGTTCAATGAATGCGTATTCTTTTATGTCAGTTAGGTGTGCCGACAGTGCCTTGAACTATTTACAGAAAAAATCGAGAAAACATTTGTAATCTTTTGCAGAATAGGGAAGGGGGTCATGTACAGTAAGAGACAAAACGGCAAATGAATTTTGGTCTTCACCTCTTTTGTGGAGGTAAACGATTCCATGAAAATAGTAATGAAATACATCGGCCCGTGTATCGCCAAAATACAATGGCAATACCAGGAATACACACGAAAATGTATTTCAATACAAAAATACAAAATATATTTTAAATATTGTATTGCGGCACAGAAATATAAATGCATAATGTATTTCTGAAATACTCTCGTGATACATTTGTGTTGCGACACTGCCCGACCCTGATTTTAATTTAGCGCTACCTTCTCACTCTTTTTCGCCCTTTGATAGTTCACTCACAGTTTATTCAGTGGTTTCCTGCTGGCGTTTTCATGGTCTTTCACTGGTTTTCTAACAGTATGTCACACTGGATTGACAGTTCTACAGCAGCTTCCTGCTCTAATTGTTTTGATATTGTTTTCTAAGGATTTTAACTGTTCCATTGCTTTTCTGATGTTGTACAAAGAAGTTATCAACTTACAGCCTTTAAAATTTCTTATTGTCAGGAGATTTCTAAATAGCTTGATAGCTTTTCTCCAATCTATATTTTATGGTCTGACATATCTTTTCGTAGTCGATGCATGGTATTTTTCTATCAGTTGACTGGTACTACAATCTTCGACAACCTGTAAAAAGCCAACTACTGTTCATTTCACAAAAAATATCAACAGCTTCTCCAGAATTATTGATAGTCCCAGCAGTCAATTTATCGATAGTTTTCCATCACAAGGAAATAAGTACATCATAGATTAGAATGTCCTCGTTTGAACTGTACCATGCTGGGGAGTGTGAACAGCGTACAAAGCAATCCTTTTGGATGGAAAGACAGCGTGGGTTCTAGATCTCAATATCGTGAACAGTGTTTATTGAATGGTAACCTAATTTTCGCAAATAAAATAAGTAAAAAATAAATGTTTCACACAAACAAATTATTAGTTTTTTTCCTCCGTTGCAAAACTTTGTAGCCTCAAATTATTTAAAAAAAAAAAAAGTTGCAAAGCTTACTAAACATTAAGTCTACAAATATACTGTCATTTACAATCAGGGTCTCTACCAAAATGATGTTTCGAAATTCCTTGATTTTACCAGGTTTTCCCTGGCCGTTTTATCAAACTTCTCTGACAAACTCCTAAGAAAACAGGACATGTCTAATGCAGACTTTTTATGTGAAAACACTATGTAGTAATGCCTCGTTAATATGAACCCCGCTATAGAGAATGTCCAATTTTAATTCAAACAGATTTTTTTTTTTAAAATAGAGGGTGACAGAGTTCTGTTTTCACCATGTTTTAGGCTCGGCGGACATTAGATGAAAAAAAAAAATTGTTACGGTGAGTCGACTAATTAACTAAAATCTTTTAATTAACTTCTTAATTAATGGCTTTAGGGATCAAGTTTGAACTGCAGTATTGACGGCAATTATATTAGGGGCCAGGCCACTTAAAAAAAATGTGAAAAAGTAATAAATTTTTAGATATTAATCTATAAATTTTCTCGTTCTTTCGCCAGATTTTAAAAACTTCACTCAAAAAGAGTGATGCTTGGAGGAGACGTCATTTCAATCATATCGTCACTATATCGGCAGCGTGTCTTTGGTGGGTGTGCCGACAACACAATTGACGATGTGACCTAAATGACTGCGTCATTCTTCCAAGCATCATTGTGAGCAAGAGTTAATGTGCCATTTTCATGCTATCAGGCAAAAAAATGTGAAAATTGATAGATTCATAATTTAAAAATACAATACATGTTCGCATACATTATAATAACTACATGTGTACTTCAAGTAAAGTAGGAAGTTCACCAGGCACAATGTACTTGCAGTAAAGTACAATAAATACAATATACTTTCGAAGTAAATTACAGGTACTTTTTAACATAACCTTTTATGACGCCTTTTCATTCCCCTAAATAATGTTTCTTTTTTTTCCTGGTATGTATTGTTTTTGAGGTAATCGGGGGTGTATCAGTTATTTAAGGAAATAATGGCAAATATTGGATAGGAGAAAGCATAACGTCAGACTCGTACTTCCGCTCCTCCAACGAAGGAGTGTCCTCTCCTAATGATTTCAATCTCTTGCTTGCACTGAGTGAGTGAGAAGTAGAGAGTTCGAAATGCAGCGGGAAAGCTGCACCCAGTACAAGCAGAGCGATACGTCGTCTGCTCGCGTTTCTGATAAGAGTAGAATACCCATTCCAGTATTTTTTTCAGTGTCGAAAAAGCATACTTTTGTTTACAAATTTAACAAGACCAAATTTGAAGAACATACTTCGAAGTCGGGAGTTGTACTCAGAGAATGTACTTCAGATAAAGTACAAGTTTTCTAAACCTACTTGAAGTAATACTTTAAGTACAATGTACTTAAAGTACTTCCCAACACTGGTTATTCCATCTGTCGAAATATTTAATTTATGTATAAAGAAATTGTCTCTGTGGAGTCACCCATTCTGCACCAACCGAATTGCAGCCTCGGACTGGAAGCTAGTAAAACATATTTTAACAGCAGAGTGCTGATTAAACACATACAGTTTTAGATAAGACTTCTGGCCATAGAAAACAAAAATGACAAAAATACAAAAGGAATATACACAAAACAATGCTTCTTTAACTAACTAACTTAACCAAGTTGTTACTGTTCTTCCTGAAGGGCGCAAGCCCCCGCGGTTGTTGCCGCGTGGGAAGTCAACCTCCACCTGCCCGCGGTGCGCCCTGCCAGCCCTATGGCTGCAACGGAGGCTCTGGCGAAAACCCCCATCTGGGGTGGGGAATCCTAGCACTGGGGTTCCCCATGTGGACGGGGGATACAAAAAGGGTCTGGTAAACCCTAGCTTTCCCCGATGGGGAAGGGAGCCCCTGCCCGGGGAGCGCGACTAGTACGTGTGGCGTGAGACGTGGGGACGGCGTGAGCACGCATGACGTGAAACGTAGGACATGTGTGGCCGCATGACGTGTGGCGGCACTCCCGGGAAGGGAGGTCCGCGTGACGTGAAGCGGGTTGACATGTGGGGCGTAAGACGTGCAGCGGCTCACGTGAGATCGAGACGTGTGACGCGGGACAGGAACGTTGCGTGACGATCCGGAGGGAGCATCTCAATAAGGGGAAGGCTGTCATAAAGGTGGTTCCCCTCGGTTTCTCCAATTAGGGAGGGCCCCCCAGACGGGGGGTGACCTCCAAGGGAGCCGAGGGATATAGAAGTGATCACTGCGACGGGGCAGTTGTGGTTCATGGTTGCCACTCAGTGATCGTCGGACCCGCTGTGAGGCACGCTCGTGTCTTAGTAGCGGAGTTGGAGGTGAGTCGGGCACTTGGGTACTTTTAGTACCGGTTGGTTTTCCCGGGCCGTTCCACTGGCTGTGCCATAGTACTGGTTTCATTTATCCCCCTTAACTTCCAATTGGCTTTTACAAAAATTATCGATTGATCCAAAGGATCCAATTCATTTTATTCGGATTGGCATTAAGTCTGCGGTGCCGAACGGCGGGAGCGGACTGAGGCACATTTTTCTTATTTCTTCTTCATGGGCCTCAACTTATATATGTTCTTCCTGAAGACCAGCTCTCTTCGTACTCGCTTCCCTTGCATCACTGTTCTTCCTCTTCTGCCTCTCGTCGTCTTGGTTTTCGACCTCTAGCCTTTCTGTGTAAACTTTATGAGACTTCTTCACAGCTTGCGACAAGTCTGCTGTCAAAAGCACTTTCGCGACATCACTGCCAAATCACATGAGGTGGTTCCTGACTTTGCACATACCGTGCTCAAAGACAAATCATGATCTGGCAGCTCGAATCTTACTCTTTCATACGTCTCACTGCTCGTTCTCCTTTATTCCCAAGTCTTCTATGCGGGGTTGGCCAATGCAGGCTGCGGGATTGCAATAGTCACGTTAGCTCCACTATTCGAATGAAGTGACTCTAGGACTTCAGAAGAGCCTGCAGCAACGGCAGCTAATGTTGGTGGCAGGTGTAGTGGCAGCAACAATCGGATACAGATTTTAAGATTCGGATCAACTGGCGTCCCATTTGGGTCGGAAGTTCCGATGTCAATGTCGCCAACAGAAATTGCGAGACAGCTAATTTCGACAGAAATTGCGAGACAGCTAATTTCGACAAGGCCCTTTTAAAGTTTCAGTTTGGGCGCACCTTGACACAATTTTGTTATTATTTATACTTTTGTATCAGTCTGAGGCATAAAAACTCACTAGGCACACAGTGGTGCAATTGGCACATCAACTCCATCCCTGAGTTACCAATGAGAGGACCCGCGGAATCTTCAAGAAGCAGTGCGATCCTGCCACGCTTGGACAGCAATTGTTGGTGAAGATGTGGAATAAAGCTGTTCAGGTAATTTTTAATTGCAGTCTATGGCTGATTTCATTTAAAATATATTCTTGATAGAACCTAGACACCCTCTCGTGCAGTCCAACGAATGCTAGTTTTTTTGACACATTTTACACAGACGCTGAACAGTGTCTCTATAATGTTCTGAAATGTTGGACTCTTGTTCCATTTGCCTGGCCGACAGATTTTTTGTGAATTGTAGGAGATTCTGGAAATTCGGTGGCCATTCGTAGGTGTCCTTGCTGAAAAAAAAAAAAAATTACTTTAATTTGTTCTCAGTTGTGCAGGTGCAATCCCACGCTGGGTGGAGGTAATGTTGATGTTTTCCTTGGTTTCTTGAAAAATAAAACCAGCCAGTTGTTAGACGATCTTCGCCTTGTCCATTTTCTCGATTCATTCTTCAAGACCACCACAATGGCATCTGGTGTGACATCAATGTAAACTGTGTAAGTAACTGACGAGACAGGAGGCGCAGGACACCTCTTTTGGAGGCCCCGCCTCCAGCGCACAACCGTTGCCGCCTGTTGCGCTTGGCCCGTGTGTGCACGCTCAAAGCTTATTGGATGCCCAAGTGCCATCGATGTGGGAAGCTCTCACTGTAGATGGGACAACTGAGAGACTTCCCTGCCGTTCTCATCATGCAATAAAAAAATAATTTAACAGACTCCTCCGGGCATTCAAAACAGCCAGAGCTGCGGTGCCAAACCAGAATTCTGCAGCCCCAATGTGTTGGGGCCTCAGGATTAAGAGCAAGCCACTCTAAAGTTTACTTTATGGCCCAACAATGGAAGGTCCTCAAAATAACTTGAATATAACTGACGAGGAAAAAAAAATAGCTGGAAATTAAGGATGAGAGTTTTAGCGCAAGAGACTGAAATTTCTCAGAGTAAAACACTGCATTTGGGATCTAGCTATTGAAATTCGAGGAGGGTTTTCAAAGACCCTGCCGGAGAAACTGACAGCGTTGAAACAAATGCGGGGGCCTGGACTATAACTTTAATTATACTCCGCACTAATAACCCCGCTAGAAAGCGATTGCCATCGATGTCATGCGCAAAGGGTAGTTCAGCACAACCCTTTTACATTTTATTATTATTACTTGTTTAAAACAAGCCATTAAACCGACAGACAAAGCTGAACCTTACCGAGATACTGCAGATAAGATCAAACACGAAGTTCCACGTGGAACGCCCATTAGAAAGCTTTTATGGCGTTACGTGACCGAAATTTCCTAGCGCCCCATCGCGGGTCCGCGTGCCCGACTCCGTCATACATACGCTCGAACCGACTCCAGGCGGCGGACCTGCAGGCACACAAAACGACGAGCGAGCGAGCTGCCTCGAGGTGCAGCCGACGTTGGAATTTCACGGAAACATTCAGCAGCCGAGCACCGCCTGCCACACTTTCTTGCGAACATCGCTGAGGCTTCGGAACACCGCAACAGTGATCGGCCGCAGTGGCCTCTTTCTATCTGGCGCCCTTATTTCCACCCGCAGAGCGTGAAAAAAGCGATCCGCCGAGAAACAGTCGCTCATCCTTGACCAAGTTGTGCGGGGCTCGGCGAGAAACTCCCGCGATCGCTACACGACAACAAACCGTGCAATTTGGTGCAACCGACCGATTCTCAACGAGGCGCGAGCAACGCGGCCGCGATAAACAACGCGATCATCGATGCGCAAATTCCTCCCACATTCCGACCGAGGGACCTCGGTCAGGGAAAAAATGTCAACGTCAATATCGCCCCTTTAAACTGACAGGTTATTAGGCCTAGACCAGCTCTCGCGTACAGCCTGAAGCAGGTATGTGGGCTTGGTCCGTGCTGCTCGGCATCCGCCTGGGGCTCGGAAGGAAACACACGGTGTCCAAACTCACCTCGGGACAGTACGCCGTATCCAAGAGTCAACTTGTGGGTCGCCACATCGCAACAAACCTTGCCGACACTTCCAAAGAAGGCACGCACAGACGCACAAACAGCACAACCAGCACAGCAGCGCGGACCAGTCGGACGGAGACTGCTGGCTCGGCTGGCGCCCCGCTCCTCCTCGCCCGCCTCCCCCTTTCCCTCATCCAAAGTGTGCGGCGAGCGTTTTTTCGGCACTACCGGTTTCCGATATCCCCCGGAGCGGAGACGTCCCAGCTTTTTTTTCTTTTTTATACCTGTTCGCTTATTTTGTTGTTGTTGTTGTTGTCCTCAACGGAGAAATTGTCGGAGGGGGAATCGTCAACGAGATCGGAATGTAGCGAACCCGACATTAAAAAATAACGCGCTCAATAACAACAAAAAAAAAGAAAAAGAAAAAGAAACATTATTAGATGGGATAATTTTGCAGCATGATGCAACGACAGCTGTCGGCTGTCGAAAATCACTCGGTTCATTTGCAGATCTCTTAAAATATAATTTTGTTTTTAACGGGGAGCTTAAATGGTCCGGCTCAAGTTATGTCAAGTATATTCGCCAGCTTGCCTGCGCACTCACTCTTTCATTTTGAATGAGGAACCAAGTCGGTTCAATCCACGACACGGCCAAGTACGCAACTAAGTACAGGGGCGGATGCAGGAATTTCCTGAGGGGGGGGGGGGGGTCAGGTGTTGGTCAGCGTACCATATGTTTAGGAACCCCCTCTCCTTCGTTTTACGCCCTAAATTTTACACATGCAGAAATCAAGAGGGCGGTCAGGACATCCAAACCCCCATCTAAATCCGCCCCTGACTAAGTAACATAACCATGGGCAGGTAAAGAAAAAAAGCATTCCAACAATGTAATTATACGAAATCCTTCGTCTACAAATGAAGCGTGTGTGCTTGTGAGATGGGGTAAAAATAAAATGAAGGGCATACACACCACACCGCCTCAGTGTTCTCAAATGTCAAGTTGAGATGGTGTGTCTGTCTCTTATTTGATGCTTGCCTCGTTTCGAATTGAAGTACGGGAGTCATTCGCCAGCTTACCTGCGTTTTAACTAACTCTTCTGTTACTCTAGTCGGCATCAACTACTATTTCGTGCTACACTGCTTAGGCTAGCCTACCTTTCATAGTAATGCAGCCTGCCACTATTTCGAGAGCAGGACGTCTTACCTCTCATTTGCTCGCGCTCTCATGCAAAGGAGAAAACACAAGCGGCAGCAATGCCCTAAGTAACATCCATAGGACATCTCTGAAACCTTACAGCATACTGAGGACGTCCCCAAATCCAGGTATCGGGTGAACGGGACTTTTGGTGATCAGAAATCGCTGAACAGGTTTAGCATGATAATCTTGGGGAGGACGGCGGCGAGCAATTTGTCTGTAGGTATGAAGCGGCGATGCATAATCAAATTCCTGGTAAAGGACAATGTTAACCATACACATGATTCTAAACCGGAGTTGAACGGACGACAAAGGGTCAAAATAGACGTCTAAAACTTTTTAAAGGAATTATCCTTTTTTTTTAAATTAATACTTTAGTATGGAAAATTAAAAAAAAAAGTGTCATGGGCAAAGGTATGAATGGTGTCAATTGTTTGGCGGAAGACGACAGTCGCAGTGATGGGATCGGTTCAAGACACTTTGGAGCAGCTCTTGGAGCAGCTAAAAGTTCATTTTGGTGCAGCAAAAATAACTTTTGGAGAATTAGGGCACATTTCATTTTCATTCATACCACTGCAAAGATTATGTTAAGATTCCTGCGTTGGCCTGTCGAACGAAACGGCAGTGCCTACTTAGCACTACCCTTAGCACGCGGGTGCGCGGCGGCGAAGCAAGACACGCAAAATCGGGATGCCTACTCCGTGGTTGTCGCTTCACTGCAGTACACCAGCGCGCGGTGAGAAGCGCACTCAACGAAGCTAAGGACCAACTCAAGTCGCTGACGTCACGTTAATGCGGTGGCGCTGCTGTCGGACCCGCGCATGCGCAGATGCTTCGCCTCGGGCAAATCCGGTTTCTGCGCAAGCGCAATACCCACAGTCACACCCGGTGGGGGCAAACACAAGCCAACAGACCACGAACATGAGAATTATTACGAAACTTCCTTGTACGGTCAGTGTTTGATACGAAATCAAATCGAATAGTACGTTACATGAGGCGATAATCGAAAATTCTGAAAACTCGCGCCAGCCTATCGTAACGGCCCGATTTTTGTCGCGATGCTGGCGCAAATTCCTCGCATTTTTGTCAAATGTAGTAGGACGTAGCAGAACTTTGTCGATCACATCCCCGCAGTCAGGAAAGAGTCAGGTGACGTGGAAATTTCTAGCTCCACTCGCGATCGGAGCAGCGGCAAGCGGGGGGCAGCTTCACACCCCCGAATCTGCACACGACCTTCCATGACCGCCGCTCCACACCGGAACAAACGGTGGGCCGCACTCTTCCGCTAAACTATGCGCATAGAATCCCGATCGAGGAACACAACAGCAACGAAGCGAGAATATAAATGGAAACCCACCAGGGTCAAGATTAACCTTAACCGTGGCGCTGCCCGCCCGCGCGCCGCAACTATACCCCGAGAACAAAGTATATTACAAAAATACAAAGGAAAAAAAAACAGGATATATCCAGGGGAAAAATGATGGCACGCAGCACCGGCATGGCACGAAGGCAGGGGTTCACATTCCGCCCACTCCGTCTGATTGCAGTGGGTGAGGCAGGCTGAAATTGCGGCAGCGGGCACACACACACGCACACACACGTACATACGCGCCAATATACCACCTAAAAGACAAGGCCTAACAAACACACACACACACATGCACGGGCATATGCAGAGGACCATTTATCGCACCGAGTTCAGCTCCCTCGCCCTCCATCCCAGCACCCTCTCTCTTTGTTTCTTCTCTTCCTCAATTACAGCACTACCCCCTCCAAATCCGAATATTTTATTTTTCTACAGTCTGGAACTCAGGCGCAAACAGCAACGCGTCACGGGCACTGCAGCCTCGTTAGATGTTGATAGGGAAGAAGGAGCGCCCCGTGCGATTCCCAATCGAACATACATATCACACCCGGTCCTCTCGCGGCGGCCGGTCTCGCTCCACTGGGAGCGGAGGAAAGGGGGCAGAACGGTCGCCCGTTAGTCGATCGGAAAAGGGGGGCACTTCGGTCACGATTCGAATTAGCGATTCGCGATCGAAAGTCGCGCGGCAGCATGAACTACCTACAACCCGCTCCCGATCCGAGCTCGGACGTTTGGAGTGATGATCGCCGCGTCAAATGAATTGGGTTTCCACAGTCACTGCACGTATGTATATCGCGCAAGGCGCCGCAAGATGCAAAACGCGCGTACAAGTAGTTTCCTGACGTTGTTCGACACTTCCTTACCCCACCTCCCCTCTTTTTCTGTTTTGTTTAAGTTACGAGTAGGTTTATTTATGATAAGAGCGTTTGTTAACTTGTCAGCACCGTTGTGTGGATGATGGAAAGTCATGAGATGCGGATATAATATCGAAATTCGGTCCTCCGCTGGCACATATCCCAGCGGAAGATTGAAATTATGGCACGGGGTTCAACGAGAGTTCTACGAATATGAACGAACTCATCGTTTTACAGAAGAGGGACACGATCGAATGTCGTTGCCATCAGTATTTCAGCAAACATAGCAATCTTGATTAAGGCAAACCGAATCTATTCCTCCACATTGACTCAAACATAATACGAAGAAAAACTTTATTGAACAAATGAAGAGACCATGACCAAACACTTTACACTCCGGGAACGACAGAACAGGAAAGCCTAGTATGCGAACAAAGTAATGTAAACATAAAAAAAAGAATTATCCAGCGCAGAATTCGCTGAATCAGACTGAAGCTTACATCGATTTCTCCGAACCATATCCAAAGTGCCAACAAACTACGAAGAACATTCTTCTTTAAAATAATATTGCACATTCATAGTCACCAAAAGTTAGTCACTGATATCATAAAACAAAACAAAAATTATGACTGTTTTTCATTTAAATGTTTTTAGGATTCTCTTTTTTGTTTGTTTGTTCCAGTTACAAGTGAGTTTATTTATGATCCGAGGATTAGTTAACGTGGCAGCACTGTTTACTCCGAGCGCAGCAACTAAACGGAGCCTATATCGTACGTCAGGCGTACAAGAGCGCCACACACCGAAACTATCGGCGAGCCGCACCATGAGCCACTTCGGACCGCACGGTTACGACGTGATTATGACGAACCCGGCATCCCGTGGACGCGGTGGAACAAGGCGGAATTATTTGGAAAATAAAGTAATTAAGGCCTCTAAAAAATAACAAAATATAAAAAGATAACGGGGACGTTAGGAAGTTTTTACGAATGTTTCAATATTCCTGAAAGGTTTGAAGACTCTCTTCGAGCACAAATGCGGAAAGTTACTTTGATCGATCGATCTATTTATTGATCATGCATGCACGCTGTTTGGATTTAAACGCGAGACAGTATTCTTGAACCCGCTTGTTGACGCAGGAAGCTGTCAAACTTGTCAGATGTTCCGTGCCGTATTGCAGCGCGAGACGGAACCCGTCCATGTGCTACGCCGATACCGGCACACCACCGATCGATAGCGCGTCAATTCGTTTTCAGGTGAGACGCATGAACAAGCATTTTCCGCAACGCGAACTGGTGTTTCGGCTTTCCAATTAATCAAAGTATTTCTATTCGCTGAACTAAGCACTCTGAAAAGGACAGCGGTCCGAAAGTCTTCTCAGCTCGACAACTTTTCTTTCGCTGTGCTATCGGCACGCCGTTCGACAGATGAATTCGTTTTCAGGCAAGATGCATGAATAAACCTTTTTCCGGAACGCTATTGCTGTCTTGGCTTTCAATTTTAATCGTTTTTACCCACTGGATTAAGCACTATTCAACTGAAAAGGGGCAGTGGTTCAGCTGCGCCCTTCGTCTACCCATCTTGTTTGTGGAGGTGACGTCACGGTGCTGTGGCGCGCGTAGTTCCACAAAGTAGTTTTAGCTATTCTTTATGTTCAGCTTCGAACAAAGAGCAGTTCTGGTACTGGAGTTGACAGCAGAGCCCCCGTCGGCCTCTGAGACATTCTACACTGGCTACGTTTACATGGATGCGACTGCAGCGCATATCGGATCCAGTTAACGAATCGGATCGGTCCATGTAAACGGCTCGGATCGGATCGGGTCCGATCCGATCCGATCCGATCCTCTGGGACGGGGTGGTTTGAGATGGTCAATCCGAATCGAGACTCTCCATGTACATATACGCTAGCGGATCGAATCGAGTGGTCGAGCGAGGGATTATGGGAGCGTTGCGTTGCATGCCGCTGGGCAAACCGGACACCTCGGAAACGTCGGTCACATGACCGTGAGGTCATGTGACCCTCGTGAGGCGACGGCGACGCCGCTCGGAGGGAGGAGTAGCAGACAGGATGAGGAGGTGAGGGAGGAGGGGTATACCTTCCCCTCAGTACCCTTCCCTCCTCCCCCTCGAGAGCTGCGCTCTAATTCGGGCCTTAAAGGGAGTTGTAAACGTCTTTAATTTTTTTGTTAGGCGATAGCCAAACCTGCATCAAGCGAACCTCGCGTTCTTTTTGTTTCGTTTAAACAATCCTTCTTTGTGTCTTTTTCTGTCTGTCTTCAATGCTCCCACTGTCCTCGTCTCCTTCAACTTCGACGCTCGAGACACGAAGGAGTAAGGTGCCACCTCCCATGTGAGTACTGTTCCAGCGATATCACGAACAATCGACAGTAACGGCTACTTTAGTACTAGGACGGAGTAAATATGCATAGAGTAACGTTTGCGATCAAACCCGACAAGATGGCAAAACTAAATTAGCATACTCGTGAATTTATTCGGTTGACTTCTCATTACCATGTTGCACCGCAAAATGGTATACTTCGAATAATATTTGCTAGACGAAATCGCATTTGTAACTTGGTGATGCGTCTTTTCGAAAGAAGGAGGGGGGGGGGGAAGGGGTGTACACGTCTCCCCCCCCCCCTTTTTTTTTGAAGGAACTTCCTTAATTCGTAAGGGTCCTCTATTCTCAATGCCCCCCCCCCCCCCCTGAAACTTTAGAACCCCCCCCCCCCCCCCCCCTAACTTCAATTCCTGCAGGGAAACCCCTGTGCGCATCGCCGAGGAAAATGATTGGCGCCGTGTTTAATCACTGCCCGCGGGCCATTTCAATGAGGTACATGGCGTGGCGAGATAATTATAGTCTTGCATAGTTAAATTCTGGGTTCGGAAATCTCAACATATGGTTCCAATTAGAAACTCGCTGCACCTTAGTGAGAAAAACCAAAATCAGATAATTTTGGAAATATTTCAGGGCAAGGGCGGAACGAAACAATGAATAAGGACGTAAAAACCGCGCGGGTGAGTCGCTGGGATAAATTTCCGGGAACCAGAAAAACAAACCACGAGCTCAAAAGCTTTCTAAATTTGACTGATCTACTGGATTTCGATGACACCCATCATGACCCTAACTGTAACTGTATTTGCCCATTTTCACCAATATAAAATTAAATTTAACGAACTTAGTCATCCTAAACGCTATAATTGTACCTCAATGAATAGGACCCTTGACTGTGACCAATACGGTGCCTATTTTATTTTTGAGCGATGCGTAAATTTTACACCATAAGTTTGACCGCTGTTGGGTAAAACACCCAGTGCAGTTCACCTAAACAGTTAAAGATAGCAGACGCTCTGCGAATGCACTGACATGTGTGTGTGTGGGGGGGGGGGGGGGGTAGGCCGCGGGGGTTCCAATCTGGTACCAACGAACAAGTACTCTGACGAATCAGAAGTATAGGTTGTATATCACTCGCAATGTACTGCGCTAAGCTGAGTCGCAAGCGAAAGTGTCGCGCAATGTAGCACATCCAACGAATCTGTGTCTACAGACCAACAGAGCGCGTGAAACAGAAACACTTTTAGTTTCATTTTATTGTATTCGGGGTAACCACGGTGGCGCCTTTCGGCAATGCAGTGGGGGCTACGAAACAAAGAAACATAATGGCAGGTATCTGTGAAAAAGCACAGGTGCCAAAGTAACGTCAACGTAAAAGCCGATACCGAATTTGGCTACCCAAACAGGCGCTTGAATGTGCCTGCCGAATTTCCCCGCTAATAAACACTGAACTTAAATGCTTAAACCCAGTGTAATGTGCAGGCTAGGCCAATCACCGCGGCGAAAAGCTTTCTGCACCGCCGTCAGCCGGTGAAGTGCAAGTCATGAGGCTCCTAAAGTTCCGACTAAAGTTTAGGTTAGCGCGTGTAAATGATTAGGGAGTTTTCGTAATCGTTTCCGCCGTCCCGCAACGCTCTCCGCAACCCGCTACGCTAGCCGGAACTCTACAGCCAAGGCCATCGGCGCGCAGGCGCAGTAGCGGCTTCTTCGTTGCGGAGAGCGGGAAACGCGGTCTACGAAAACTTCCTAATGTGCACTCACCTGACTGTATTTGTCTGCACTGCTATGGTTTACGAACTTGGACAAGGAAGACTAGAAGCGACACACATACACACGAAGGCGCATTTGCGCCTTCGTGTGTATGTGTGTCCTTCTAGTCTTCCTTGTCCCAGTTCGTAAACCATAGCAGTGCAGAACAAATACAATGAGTAACCAACTAGCCCAAACCCAAGCTTTATTGAACTCACTTGACGCCGTGATTGGCCCCGGCGCTTTCCTCCTCTTCTCCTAGCCCCTCTCCACCCGGCTGCCCCACGCCACTTTTGAACGAAGGCGGAAAACGTTTTAAACGATGAATCGCGTTTTTTTTTGTTTTTTTTAGATGCACAGGGCGTTCAAGGTAGCCCAGCAGAGATGCGCGATTAGGCTATAATTGCACTAAAATTTCAGCGCACATGACACGAGGCAGGTGCGCGGATGAAAAGCTAGGAACATTTTTTTTTCCGTGAAAGAGGGTCTCATTAACCGAGCAAAGTCCTCGCCACAGCCACATACACTGGTTCGAGTGTGTAAAATAAATATTTAGAGAGGTGCAGAGCAACCGCTTGAAATGACCCTATTAACCTGCCCTCAGGCGTCGCGTCACATGAAGTCATGTGCAGTTTACTCCAAAAGGCAGCACACTTCGTTTTGAAAACGGCTTCTCGCCGATGCGTAATACTGTTCAAAGTTTGATCGGATCAACGCAACACGTTAGAAAAATCCGATTGGGCTGCCTAAAATGGGACCATTCAACCAATAAGGGGAAATGGCCGGGCGAACCCTCAAGGTAACATAATGCCAAGTATCCAGAATACCCCTGTGCCCCCCCCCCCCCTCCCCCTTTTTTTTCTCTAAAAAGAAAACCGCCACAGAAAAAAAAATTAAAAAAGGGAAAAAAAAAGAAAAAGACGTTTTTTTGTTTTTTTTTAGCGATTGATTAAAACACAGATGATTACGGTAGACTTTTGGCACAGAATGCTGTGCATGCCGAAATATTCTAAATGTACTGCCAGAAACCTTGTTATCTCGGCAGACAGAATCGAGGAAACGATTGGGTTATTCGCCACGTGCATTATGCCATCAATTCTGGCGTGCACAATTAGAAGCCTTCGTTGCGTATTATCTATAATAAAATGCAATGCTACAAGATAGAACAAGCAGGGTTTCAGATATCAATTTTGAATTTTAATGGAGGTTTCGAACGATTTCGAAGATCGTTTATCCGAACTTCTCAAGTGGCTTTCTTAGTCCACAAAACTGTACGGAAATAACCCCGGACGAACGGGAATTAACCAGTCATTGACTGTAGCCGATGACATAAATAATAAGAACAAACTAGAGAGAGAAAAAAATCGAGTACTTTTTCGCGGCTTCGGACCAAGAAAAGAGTTTGTGCGTCTGATATTCTCGACTTTATCCCGCTGAAATAAGAGTAGCAGAATAAGAATCAGAGAGGAGAAGGCAATGAGCGGGGACTTCTGCCGCTTTCTGGTAGCCGAAACATGACCTTTCAATTTTAGGCACAAAAAATAATAATAAAATAAAATGTCGATGAAGCAGGACAACAAAGGGGTCTGTTATTGGAAGTTGTTTTTAACTTCGTATTTTTCGATAACAGCAGCAGACGACATGCGTGGCGCTTGTAGGGGAGGGAAGTTCCGACCATTGGCCGAATCATCCGCCAGGCGGTTCCGGGCAGCATAAAACGACATTGTCGGCGTGCCGCGCGTCCCTAAGGCGATCCAGACATCGCCCGAAAGTGTGTGCTACGAGTCCATTGAGCGTCCTATGTACAACGAGGCGATCGCAGACGCCGTTCCACTTCACACATTGTCGGCCATCTCAAGACAACCCGACACCGCCACCACCACCACCACTTCAGCATGTTTTCTTCGGTAAGGAAACACCCAGAAACGTACGAGGAGAGAAGAAAAAAGGAAACCGTCTGCTCGCGTTATGCGCAACTTCGGCGCTGCTCGCGAGCGTAAACAGCGGCGCAGCCGAAAACCGCCGGCGGAACCGGAACTCCGCACCTGCGCGTCGTCGCCGCCGGCCGCCGCTCGGAGTGTTTATGCCGCCGAAGCACGTGGTTCGATAACCTCCTCTCCGCTTACGGGCCTCGCACTACCCAAGTTCTCCTTTTCGGCCGGGCAGCAGCGGACCGTGCATTTGTCGCCGCGCTGTGACTGGCAAGTGCGCCGTTCGCGAACCTCGGCTGGTCAGCCCCAACGTGTACCCCGGTCGGATTAGCACCACTTCAAACCGAGGAAACGGGGGACGAAAAAAAGAAAGAAAAAGAATACTCTTCCTACTCAGTCGCCACGTGTTACCGGAGGAAACGGTGTTCATGGTGAAGTATTACTCCTTTTTCCCATTCTAACGCTCATCTCTTCTGCCGGCGTTTCGTCGCGCAGTTCGTAAGCTTCGTCCGGGTTCCGGCTCTCGCCGATATTCTGCGCTCGAGAGCGTATATGCCTATTCGAACGCGAGGCAGCAGCCTGCAATGGAACCCTCTGTCGCGAGCTGGCGTGCAGTTTGGAACGGCCAACCCTCGGTGAGCCGGCCCGTGTTTCGCTCCCGCTTGCTCGTTTCGAGTCCTCCTACACGAATTTTCCGAGCAGCGGTCACTGAGAAACGCTCAGGTTAGTTCGTTTCGGGGCTGGGAAGGTTCGGTCCTGCCAGGAAGTTTTCCTTCAGGGTTAGTGTCCTTGACGAGAGAAAAAACAAAACTGTTCGAGGAACAACCCGAGCCTTTTCGTCGTTGGGGGAGGGGAGTACCCAGTAACCCGCGTATTACGTAGTCTGCGGAAGTACTACGGCAGTGCCCGTCGATTTGCCACCTTTTCGATTTCCTAGTTGGTCTTTTTATTTTTTTTATTCGCCCTTCCCTGCGAAAAGACGCCGACGTCGAAGGCCACCTCACCGCATGTGGTCGGGCTACGCAGAACCGTCGTGTCCACCCAGCGTAAAGGTAGTCCACTTTCCACTGGTTCCAATTGGGACTTCCTCAAAATCGTACTGTCAAACGTCTTCGCAAATTTGCGAGTTGAGCTACGAGCGTTCTCGAACCAAAATGAAAGTGCGTAGTTTGTCTGCGCGCATAAAAAAATGTAAAGTGCGGATGCTTGTAACGTGTAGGGGAAGGGGGACCCCACGAGGGCGCGACGTTGCAGTGAGACTCGAATATTGAACCCCGGTCCGAAAAAAGTGTCAGATTAGGGGCCATACGAATGCAATGCACGGCTCCGGGACTAGATTCGATTGCTGCGCACATTGTACTCGCAATTCGCTCCCTTTTTTTCCGAAGGAACGAACGGAGCTGCGCAGCACTGCCTATCAATCGTTTCTTGCACCGCGACCTTTGCTGCTGCTTGCATCCTTCACCGAAGTATTTTTGTATGCCTGTAATAGCCCGGGATCCATTGCACTTGCATCGCATGGCTCAGACGCCGGCACCGTGAATCGAACCTCCTTTGCACGCCCCTGCTCGCGTCGGCTTAAAATCTAAAAAATAAATTGTGCTCCCTTTATTTATTTTTCTCATTCCTGCAAAATTGGAAGGTGTTAACGGGCACGTGTTTGTCTGTTTGTAGAGTATGCCGACAATGGGTCGGAGTGGTCAACGTGTATATTTGGCGAGGCCTGTACATAAGTTGCTGCAAACTGCCAAAAGCGCATAGCACGTGGCCAATTATGCTGTCGAAATGCGGTACTCAACCGCGAGTCTTTGCCTGTTGGTGCGAAATATAACAGTAACCAGGACTGAAATAACAGTAGAAACACTTCCTTCCCATATGCAAATCAATGTAACATAAAAAATAAAAACTTAATTTTACATTGCCAATTGTAATGGCAGAATCGCGATAAAGGTTTCCATTAACTTGGTTATCTTGCTCATGTCTTGTTTTCATTAGTCTCTTCACCTACGTTCTTGCACTCCCTCTTAACTTCTTTAGGGTGGATGGGCATGAAATCCTGACAAACCCTGCTATTAGAGCATTTCTCTGCACAGATCTTTCTTCATCTCTTTTGATGTGTTGAAGAGGGCCGGGACAGTGTGCCTTTTTGGATGGCAGTGTCCGCAGGCTCTCTTCTTAGCTGGTCTGTTTGCTTATTTCAGCTTCATCAGCCCTTCGGCAACCTTCTGGATGAAGAGGTTGGATTAATGGAGTCTCAGACCGATCACAACTACAACAGAATTTTTCAGAGTTTTAACACTATGCTTGACAACACCATTGATTTTGGTACCTTGGTGGATCGCCGACTCCTCAGTAGGCAACCTGGTAAGTACGTCCTTCGCATATCTGCGGCAGTAGCAAGTCCAAGTCTGTGTGAGGTTGCAGTTTACAGGATATTTTGCATAAAACATTTCTCGGTTCTAAAAGCTAAATCTGGTGAGGGTACCGGTGGTTTAAAGATGGTGCACTGGTTGATTAGCGCCAAAGTGCTGTGCTGTGGCTCCACACTCAACGTTTAAACCATTGCTAGTTATCATCTGTTTTTTTTTTCTTTACTATTTACGGGTAGTGCTACACTTTGTGTCAACATGTCAGTGGTATATTTAGGCTACAATAGGCGCACATAATGTGTATGACAGTCAGTGGCACATGGTGTGAACATGTCGGTGCTTTTTTGCAATTTGCTTAGTTTGTTTATTGAGTAACAAATTTTTACCACTTACGTTGCCTCCAGGCAATCCCCTTTCACCAGAAAGGTAGTTTTGACAACAGCTTTCCAATCGCCTGAAGAAGAAAAAACAGGAAAAATCGGCACCGCATTGCACTTTGTACTTTTACATTTGCAGCATGAATTCTATTGCACTACGAGAGTTCAAAAGATGCCCGGGTGGTCTAATCAGATCCTCGGTCCCCTGTTGAAATGCGGCAGATGGATTTCATTAGTTTGGCACATAGACCATCAACTTGAAGGGGCGCGATACCTGTGCACACTTTCCACTCTGATTGCACGTATTCTTTCTCACATAGTGTGCACGGTGTCAATCATTACGACCAATCCGTAAGCCAGTGATAGGGCCCAGTTCATATTTCACATACGAGGTGAACCTACTGGGAGTAGGCAGCAGCTTAGCTGAAGATTGTGGCACAGGGCGCTGTGCAAAGACTGCTAACTCCAGAGGCGTTGATGTTGCAATATCAAAAGAGCAGAATGAAGAAACCGAAACGTGATGTACTAAAGAAATCCAAACCTTCCACTAGGAGATAACTGGGGGTAGACACTAGCTCCAGTGCTCTGCATGTAGTTCAGCTGATTGAAATCTTGAAAATGAGAAGCAGCAGCTCGATTGCTTAAGGTGCATTATCAGTATTTCATGCTGGAGGTCCCAGCCACAAAACAGCTGTCTCTCAAATATTCTGCATTCCCCTTGAAGGAATTATGTCCGTGTCTAGGTATTCTAGTGGGCCAAGCACTGTTTTGTGTGAGCATAGGTCGATGCTGTCCAGGCTGGATGAGAAACTGACTATACTTTCGTCTGAACTTGTTCCGTTACTGTATACCACGATTTTCGACAAAAACTTGCCTTGTGGTTGCGCAGTCCGAATGGGGTGGGATGTCTGGGTACTGCCCGCAAGCTACAATGTAGACTGACGTTTAAGTTTGCTTGGCTGTGGTGCCTTAGCTTCATGACTGGTGAAAATGGCGTAATAAAGTGAATTAGCCTTACGAATGTATACTTGGTGTCAACTTTTTTGTGCTACACTGTCAAGGCTATGCTAGCATGGTTTCTGTGGTGCTCCGGCTCTGTCAGTTACTTACACGGGCATGTGGTTTTCTTTGGCGTCTCCTTCACGTGAGAGCGCATACGGATGACGCCCAAGACTCAGCAGTGCGGAACTGCAGCACTGTGGTCACTATGCTGGCTTTGACAATGTTGCACAAAAGTTGATGCCAAGTATAGCGTGATAGTCTGTCAAGTTCTTGTCAAAGTGTGTTGCAGGACTTGTGTGGCATGAACAGGCATACTGAATGCAGCTTTGAGAGCAACCAGCCACACATTTGGATCTCGCTGTTTGTTCCGAGCTTTATGGAAAATGCAATTTTAACTTTCATTGTGAATTAAAAGCTTTATGCAACAGTGTCAATAGACATTCCTGTTTTTTCTTTTTTTTATGCATTGCTGAGGTTTAGTATTGGCAATTTAAAGGGACACTAACAGGACATTTATGCTCGCCAAAGGTTTTTATTTGTACATGAGATGAGAGCCCAACTACCCAGAACACAATTTGCGGCTAGAAATTTGTTTTCTTTTCGTCCGAAAACCGCCTGATCGAGAACTGGCCGGTTTGAGTTGCACTCTCTTCTCGGTGGTCACGTGCAGTTTTCTA
Source organism: Ixodes ricinus (assembly GCA_037355805.1). Lineage (NCBI taxonomy): Eukaryota > Metazoa > Arthropoda > Arachnida > Ixodida > Ixodidae > Ixodes > Ixodes ricinus. The sequence continues at coordinate 9,750 of JAZHYW010026452.1, read as the reverse complement.
TGGTTTACGCACAACCACCAAAGATAATCAAAGTCGTGTGTCATCGGAAACACATACTCAATACTAGAAATGGACAAAAAATGTGATACCCATTTTTTTGTGGCTTCTAAAAAACTGTAAATATGTTGATAGTAAAAAAAAAAGTTGCACAGCTACGTGATTTTTAGTATCTTTCTCCTCCTCCCCAGTCCAGTTTGGGTTTGAGCAGTTGCGTTTTTTTTTACTTTATTATAAATATATGTGACACTAGCAAAATATTAAGTAGTCTTCAAACTCCATAATAAATCCTTGACAAAAAAATAAAATAATTGGGGGTGTGTTATGTTTTTTTTTTTTATATCTTTGGAAGGAACGCTAATCCAGTTTTTACTTCCTTGCAGCTAAATTATTTTGCCAATTTTGTACTTGTTATTTGAGAGGAATTGAAGCGCAGCATTGGTGCATCTCTGTGTACAAGCTGTCTGTAAAGCTTGTCTTTTTCTTCTTTTTTTTCCAAACCCCAAACTGTTTTGAGAGTGTAGAACACACGCAACATTTTCACCATTGATCATTGGTCACTGGAACCTATTGCCATCCTGCCTGGCATTTGTATAGTTTCCTCGAAGCTTACATTTTTTTGTATGTGCAAAGGTACAGATGAAGCAGTGCAGCTGATTTTCATTTGGCTTAAAATTTTGCAATTATAACTAATTAATATTGCTGGTTAAGTAGATTCCTTTTTAGTAACGTTATGCTAAAATTTGCGTTTGTCTGCATCAATATACCATTTCATTTTTTTTTCTACAACAAATATAGCTTTTCAAGTGTGGTTTTGGTATTCTGCCAAATTTTCTGAAATTGAAAGATTTGCGTGACAAGCACCACAAGCACACTATTGCTTCATAAGGTATTGCCGAAGAATTTACAAGCACTGCGAGGCTTTCATGGCCTCCATTGTTATGAAAGAACAACTAGGTAGTCGAATTAATCTGAATGAGCAGTGGTTTCACCAAAAAGTTTCTATTCTGGACCCAAAACTGCATGCTCCTCTCTTGTCTTGTCAATTTCTTTCAGAACAAATATTCCCAGAGGTAATAGAAAAGCGAGAACAGAAAAAGCTGTTCTTCACACTTTTTAAATGCTATACTATTTATGAGATAACCCTAAGCACTCTGTGTCCATCCTTGTCTCTAACCAATTAAAACAAATGCAATACATGGGGGGGAGTGACAAGGGGATCAGTTAAGATCAAATGCCAAATGTTTTGAAGGAAATCAAACCCATGACACCAAGATTGTGAGCTCGGCACTGAACCCCTTTGCTAAGGAGAATTGTGAAGCAGTAATTATTAACCCTTTGACAATTTTTTTTTCTCTATGCTTTAGTGGTTTGGTTTGCAAGGGACTAGTATAAAGAAAGGGTCAATCATAGGTTTTTTCTTAATTATCTAGTCGAAGCACATACAGTGCTTGCAAGCTAAGGTTTAAAAGCATCAAATGAAAGTATTGAAGGTGGAAAGTTGTCTACCTTTCTTCTATTCCGGGTTTCATTTGGGCATCTGCTTCCGCGACATTCCAGCGGCTTCAGATTCCTAACCAGGAGTACTTTATAGAACTTCATGTCGGATAATAAGCCCCATCCTCTCAATTTAACTCAAAAGCATTGGAGTTTGAATCGGAAGAACTAGTGCCCACCCCATTGACACTGCCGCCAGAGTGGCCGATATGTGGGGTGAGCGCCACGGTGCAAAGAGTAATTTGAAAGCTGTAGTAGTAAGTAGCACCAGCAGGTAGCTTATGTTTATGCACTTTTAGTAAAAGAAACATTTAAAGTTGTTAGGTTGCTGGAGGCCAGTCAACGGGAAGTAGTTTGATAAAAAAATTGTGTGAATTAGGTTTAAGTCCAATGAGCACTCCATGGACGTCGACAAGGTTTCCTAGAAGTTTACAGTAGTTTAGTAAAGAAACATTTATGCAGTACAAGACGGCAAAAATGCTATCACATTCCAATGTCAATCTGTGCAGCAATTTCGGGCAACAAATTTGTGTTCTTCACAGATACTATTGTTTTTTGCAGCCAGAAACAAGACGGTATTATTTCTCATAGTACTTGGTTTATCTAATCTTGCACTAATGCGTCAAAAAAAAAAAAAAAGGTTCACTTTGGTCCAGTCATTTCGCCAACTAATGTTGCAATGTTCAAAAACCGTTTTTAAACAATTTGGAAGTGTATGCCTCGCACGCATAACCTCTGTTCCACATCATATTTAATGTTTGGAGGCCACATCTTCATTTGATGGAGGTGATTGGCTGATCTAGTTCTTAGCATTGAGTATTTTCATCATGAAAATCTCATGTTTAATTCAGTTAATTTTACTTCTGTTCCAGATAACAATGTTGAGGACTGCTTCAATTTTAATGGTTTGTACTTTCCAAGTTTTTTTCTAATATAGTTGCATGTCCATTGTTACTTTCCTTGTTCTCCTATTTCTCCTTCATTTCATGGTACTATATTTACTAGAACTCAAATCAGTTGCTCCTATGAAATATGCTCATACATCTCAATGCACCTTCCTAGCATAATATGGTATCTTTTGATGAAAAGGACCTCAAAAGTTTCTGCAAGCTTTTGGTAGCAGCTCCTACTACCTTGTTGCAAAGAATAGGTTGTCAGTGCCACACAACAGTTCTTTGCAGGCTCTGTTATGGGACTGCTGATATTTCCAAAGAGAAGGGTGCCAATGCCAAATCCAGTGTCATTGCTTATTTTGTGTTTGTAAACTATTGGAATGTCTCCGCTGTCAAAGTGAGATCGCACACATGGTAACTTGTCGCAGAGTTGCAAGGTGCACAATATCATACAATCCCAAGCTTTTTTTTTTGAGTCTGTTTAAAAAGGTGTTATTTTTCCTTGTTAATCTTGTAACCACTCGTACACCTTAACAGGTTCTTTTTTCTCCAGGGATTCTTTCTTTTTTTTCTCTGGGGAAATTTGGGTTAAGGGAAGGGAAGGGCTGATGCATTGAGGGTGGTATGATAAAATGTTTGTTGCTACCTGAAGGAACTGTACTGTCTGTCTTCTGTCCCTACACATTTTATTTTTCGTGTTTTTTAAATTCGAGAATGTTTTACTAAACCATAGCTAACAAGCTGTACATATTCGATCGATGCAAAAATGAACACGCGAGATATCATGAGCAAGCTGCCACAGCCGCTTCTGCATGACACTGTCAGTACCAAAGTAGAGAACCGGAACATGCAAAGGTTTGGACGCAGAGCCGGGTGGAGCCAGTGTCGCTCTTACATGCCCAGCCAGCCACTCTGCAAGTGCTAACGTTGACTACAGGGCTGGACCCGAAAATTTTTTGACTCGTGCCACAGAGCGACAGTTTCACAACTGGTACGAAGCTTACTAGGGACGTTAGTGCTACCATACTACCATTGACTACCTAACAATGTTTGTTCATGAAAAGTGTCTTGATACCGGTTCAGTCCTAGGTTTCAATGGAACATTAATTTAATAGCACGCGAGTTTATGGCAGTTCTCAAACAGAACCAACAACCCTCGGATAGCTTTTAAAACAAACTTTTCTGCAATGTACAGATTTGTGCACACAGATACTTGCGATCGTGACAAGGTGAATGTAAATATGCAATCTCTTACGAAGCAGTCGTGGACAGCAAATTAGAAAGCACGGTGTAGGTAGTTACAAAAAGAGTGTAAGAGTCGTTGATCGTTTTAACTCTCAACGAGCGGGGACAAGACACATGCATAGGCCTTGTACTGTGTCCAGCTTTGTGTGCGCTGCCTTCCCCCAGAGGCGTCTAAGAGGTGCATACGTGACCCGGCCTCACTGCGTGCAGGGCTCAACGGCAGTAGCAGCAACAGCTTGAGAAGTGGACTCCTGCAGGCTGGCAGCCTGTCCGGGTTGCTGTCCAACCCGGCCTACCTGGCAGCCTACCAGAACGGCAATGGTCCACTGCCCTCCTCACCTCTCCTGTGAGGTTTGCAGACATGACATCCTCCCTCAACAGGCTGCTCAGGCAGGGGACGCCAGTCGCAACCCCCATTGGCTCTGGACCTCGTGCCATACGCTCGGCATCACCTCAGTCTCCGTACAGGTGACGCTTGTGAACTTGCTCGTTTAAAGTGCTCTTTGGAGACGTGCAAAACACTCGCAACGCTTGTGATTATGTTCAAATAGAAGGGCGAAAGGCGTAGACATTGTCTACTTACTTAAATCTTGGTAGTCAAAGCATGGGTAGAAAGAGCTTGAAAAAAATGAGACGTTTACAACTCTGTAACGCCGAATTAGAGCGCAGCTCTTGGAGAAGGGGGGAGGGTATGCCCTCTCTCCCCCTTGCCTCCCCCTCCTCCACCCCTCCCATTTAGCAGGAAATTTTTGCTACAGTTCCCACTAAATTCAGCGGAAAAAATTGCCTGATAAATTTAGCAAGGGAATTTTTCCACTGAAGGTTAGCGGGGAATTTTTCCGCCAAATTTAGCTAAACATTTTTTCTGCTAATCTTGTTTAAAGAAAAATGTCCTACTCCTACTCCTCCTACCTCACGACGTCATTATAAAAAACGTACCATGATCCAACGCGTGGTTATGGCGACGGCGCTTAAAGGGGTCATGAAACGCTTTTCCAACTTTTTCCTGTTTGGCTTTCCTCCTCAACTCATAAATCGAGCATTCCACCAAACAGTTCAAGAAGACGAAAAGAGGGGAAGCCCCTCTTGCTCGGACTCTCGTTTGTCTAATCCGGAAACATCCATTCTCCCCCTAGAAGATTAGCCCGTCGCTCAAAATTCAGACAAAAGTTGCTTTCCCCACCCCGTTCACCCCGAAGCTGACAGTGCTGTGGAAGCTACGTGCTCCTTGGGCCAGCCACACTTTTGCCACGTGATGACGCTCCTTCGCGCATACGCACGCGCAGAGAATGAGGTCAGGTGATGAAAGGGAGGCGACTGATTGGTCCGGCAAGCGCGTACCTTCCACCACAATGTCAGCTTAGGGGTGAAGGGTTGAAGTGAGGTCCGGCTTCGTGTGACGTCAGTTTGGACCCGGTAACGCGCTTTTGGGACCGCGGATGTATCACAGTGAAAAGGCAAAGAGCTTACGAGGGGGAGGAGGTACGAAATAGTCCGCTGTGTTTTCAAATTTTCGCCCTGAAAGTCAGGCTTTTGACTTTCTACTTTTTTTCTTTTGGCCCACCGAACGACGTGCTATTAGTAAAATCCCAATCTAAAATGATTCATCCCAGCCCAAAATTCGTTTCATGGGACCTTTAAGCTGTAAACGGTTGCTGAAGAGCTGTGCTCTAATAAAATAAAAATAAATAGAAAGAGGTGTGTGTAACGCGTCGCGAAGACATCAAGGAGTCGCGTCTTTTGGCAAAACATGGCTTCCAGTGACGTGGCTTCAGAGAGCTTCTTTATTATTGTCTACATACCTGTGTCTGTGTGTCAATGGACATGCTTTCTCTAGACTCTGCTAACATTGTTAGAAATAAAGCATGTCCATGTGTGCCATACTACTACCACCTTGTCAAATGCTTTACGATTCTACATTCCACTGCACCAGTGCTACTTCATTTGACGCAAATGAAGTAACTCACCTACAGTAGTCAGTGAAGTGACTGTATTCTGGCTGAAAAACACTAAAGAGATCAGGAGAAAAAGTTTTGGTTTTGCCTTGTGTTACCTTTGTTTTACGGCCCATACTGAGTTTGTGTACGTAAATGTTAACAGTCGAGCTTGGTTAGTGTGCTGAAATTTCACACTGGATGCACTGTGTCACTTTCAGTTCTAGGTTGTGGAGTGCAGCTGTTTCTCAGTAAATGCAGGCCGAGGAAGCCATCGAGGAATGCAAACAACTTGTTTGGAGTTAAAGTCTTTCTTAAACTCTGGGCACTGACACTTGCAGAGTGTCTTCAGAGACTCATTACAACACAGATAAGATTGCCAGGGTATTTAGATTGAATAGGCTAGCCTGTAGATACGGGCTAGGAAATCTAGGGTAAGGCAGGGGCTACATGCAACTATTGACTCTTGGTCTCTTCGAATACATAGCTGCTCACAGTCTGCAATGTGTGCATGTGTACCATATATTGACGCATGGTTCCAAAGCAATACAACTTAGTGCCAAATTACCCAAGCACCAAGGAGAATGCTGGGAATGTAGGTATTAGCGCTTATGCACTTGTCTTGCACATATTAAGTAATATAAATTGTATCTTACGGATAAAGTCGGGATACAATATATGCAGCATGTTTCGAGATCCTCCCACCTTTGAAGGCAGCAAAGTTTAGCAGCAACACAAGTACATATATACTAAGTATGACTATGCTAATCAAAGTGCTTGCTCGTGCAGGGCTGTAAGCGGTTTTCTGCGTACGCGCAGTGCAAGTAGTCCAAAAAGTGCCCAATTGATTTTTGCTAAAAAGTTGTTACGGAACGGTATCGGAAGAGATACAATAATTTCAATTGCGCACCATTATGTAGTTCACGGACGACTGCCTATTCAAGAAAGTTTTCCACTGCTCCCGTTGATCGTGCAGGAGCGTGCCGGACATGTGGTTTCATTGTCCTGAAGAGAGTGGCGTAAGCGCTCACTCCAGCCGATCCAAATGTCAAATATATGCAAAGTTCTACCTTCCGAATTGATCACATCTTTAGACTTGTCTGGCTGTTCCACAACATACACATTCAGAACTTCAGAGAAAGGTCACCGTAGGGGCGGGAATGCTAGTCGCCGTAGCCCAGACAATGAAAATGCCTCGCGTCGAGCGACTGGCCAGAATAATCCTGGGTTTCTTCTAGGCAAATAGAAGGTAAAGAAGTTTACTTAGAAAGACAGAGGTTAGCTCCATGCAGTTCAAACCTCTCAGAAGCCAGCTGGGTCTTGTTGCAGAACTACACTGGATAGGCTCAAGTCCTCCCGATCGGCTACCTCCGAAATACAGTTTCTCCGAGTAAATCCAAATCGCAAAACTCTTTGTTTTGAGCTTATGCTACTTTTTTTTTAATTTATTAGAAATACAAAATTATTTACTAGTATTCTTTCATAGACATGACATTTGTAATCGGTTACGACAAAAAAGAATTGGCCCCTATGATTCTAGATATTGTCGGACAGTCAACGAACTTCAGCTACAGCATTGTTTGTTATGAATTCCACGGTAAATCCAGAGTGTTTTCCAAAAATCCACAGAGGGGGGGCAGCAGCAGGGGCGGGGTTGGGGTGCAAAATTTTACTTTATGGGACCCGCTCCGAATTGGCGAGTGGAAGATACTCGTATTTTTAAAGCGACCCCACCGACCCGGTCGGTCGTTCAAAATGACTGCTGCTCGAACTTGACAAGCCGGACCAGCACTTCAGCCAACCTGATCTTTCCAACAACCAGTGACAACTGTCACTGCTTTAGCTGCAGAAATTGCATGTGACAACAGGGGCACAGGTGAAAATATCCGTACCAGGGAGCCCATGTCACAAATAACGAAGAAGACCCTACGTTTGCCACAGTGCCGCACTGCTCGGCCGCTCTCAAAGCGGCATGGCACACTACAGCGATTGCCATTGGTGGAGTTCAGATTGCTGGTAAGACTTTAATAAACCAAAAGAGGTAACAAACCAGTACTGCACGGTCGTTGCTTAATCTGTTCTTGCTTTATTGCACGAGAAACACTATTGAATGCGTGTAAAATTTGACCTCATCTCCACATGTGGGAATGATGTTGATTGGGGCGAAGCTCTGGTGGTGCTTGTCTGTGTAGACGCTGAGCCGCAGCATGCGGAGCCTTTCGTTCGTTTTCATCCATGTCAGAAAGAGAATGTTGGTATGGAACGTGGTTATATACACATTTGAGCATTTGACCGAGCAGCCCTCTCGTCTATAAACGTTCAAGCCACATGCATGCAAAGATTAACGCGATTATATACGCATTTGACCGCAGCGCCCTCTCCTGTATAGACGTTGAGCGGCCACATGCAACGTTTCATCCATGACATCCCCAGCTCTTGAGTTACTACCACATCTCAGAGCCCCTACTCGTCCCGCAGTCGTGGCCCAGTGGTTAAGGCGATGAATTAGAAATCCATTGGGGTCTCCCAGCACAAGTTCAAATCCTGTCAACTGCGCAAGACAGATTTTTTTTTTTTTTTTGGCCCTACACGAGCAGCGCTAGCATTGGAGGCTAGCCCCTAAGGAGCTTTGCCCCTGAAAGGTAAACAATCTGTGGCGGCAAAATGAACAAACCTAACTCTTGTGTCTTCCAAATTACTGTCATTCTGTTTCTCCGTTCTTCCTCTCATGATCACAGATGTCAGTGCTTGCGATTTGCCACGCTCCAGTCCTGGCTTTGCATTAGTGATGCAAAACTATCGATAGTACTATCGATAGTATCGATAGTCGCCAGAAATCTGACTATCGATAGTAAAAAACTGTCGATAGTACTATCGATAGTCGACTATCGAAAAACTATCGATAGTACAATCGATAGTCGACTATCGATAGTCGACTATCGAAAAACTATCGATAGTCGACTATCACAAAACTATCGATAGTCGACTATCGAACGCTATGGATAGTACTATCGATAGTCGACTATCGGAAAATTATTGTTAATCGACTATCGGGAAACTATCGAGAGTCGACTATCGTAAACCTATCGATAGTACTGTCGACGGATTACTATCGATAGTTTTGCGACAGCAGTAGTTTGCGTCGCTCTCCTCTTCTCTTTTTCTCGCTTTATTTTTTCAAATGGGACACCAACTATACTTCGTTTCACCTTATGTTGTACCGCAACGAAGGCTAGAAGCGCGAGCTCCTAGCGTTGGCAGCTGCCCTTAAGGCACGTGGGCTTGGCGCCGCCGAGATGTGCCTCAGGAACAAGGAGCTCGCGCTTGTAGCCTTTCCTGCGGTACATCATAAGGTGAAATAGAGTATAGCAAGCACCGTGCTTGCAAGTAGTGTCAAAGACGCCAGTGCACGAGGCCCGTGTCCCCGTTTCTCGAGCGGCCCTTGGAAGCGAATGTCAGCGGATCACCGCCGTGGCACGTGTCTTACGCTGGTTTCCATAACAATGGCTGCCGGTACGTGTAAAAAACGCCTTTATCAAGGGGCTTTATACCCAATTTACACGGCAGAGTAAAGGTACCTTTAGCTTAGGTCCCTCTAGCTTAGCTGAAGGTACATACTTTAGTAAACGGCGTTCCTGATCACTCGATAAATAAACGGAGCACTTTAAGTTGATGTCGATTGCATTCTTGCTAAACCGCGAGAGAAGCACGTGATAAACAATTATTCCTCGAAATCGGTTTGACGCGCAGTTTTTGATTATTGTGTGTGAAATATCACATTTAAAAAACCTAAATATTATTTTTGTTTCCGTTTGCGGCACTTCAATATTTTTTTTCTCCAAGTCTAAGGGGCACCTAGAGTCACTAACATAAAGGCAAGGGAGCCTCGCGCTTGTAGCCTTTCCTGTGCGGTACATCATAAGGTACCCTGCCAACTTTGGTTCAGCTTTCATTGATGACGAATACGGGAGTTTGGGCGAAGAGAGGAGGAAGGGAGGAGAGCAGCGGTGCGGCAACTGCGTTACATTTAGCCGATGCAAAACTATCTAGAGTACCATCGAGAAATGATAGCCTTCGCCAGAAATCTGAGAAAGACGATAGTAAAAACTATTGATAGAACTATCGATAGTCGACTCATCTGCAAAAACAATCGACATGGACTACTCGATAGTCAACCATCGAAA